>JAJOOR010035230.1:0-22476 GCA_036250505.1 Solanum acaule | reverse complement strand
TGGGTGGAAGAACCCATAGATGAAAATATAAACATACCATAATTCAAAGCCCTACTAAGCTTGCTTCAATGGTGAGAGATTCGTCCTAGCCTCCTCCTTCTTGTTCTTGTTCTTCTTCTTCTTCTTCTTAGGTTTTCTAGAGAGAGAAATATTCTATCGAGAGAATGAAGTGGGTTTTCTTTTGATTCTAGGGAGAATGACTTAAATGAGGTAAACTTAGGTCTAATAAGCTTATATAGTTGCTATGGGTGGAAGAACCCATAGATGAAAATATAAACATACCATAATTCAAAGCCCTACTAAGCTTGCTTCAATGGTGAGAGATTCGTCCTAGCCTCCTCCTTCTTGTTCTTGTTCTTCTTCTTCTTCTTCTTAGGTTTTCTAGAGAGAGAAATATTCTATCGAGAGAATGAAGTGGGTTTTCTTTTGATTCTAGGGAGAATGACTTAAATGAGGTAAACTTAGGTCTAATAAGCTTATATAGTTGCTATGGGTGGAAGAACCCATAGATGAAAATATAAACATACCATAATTCAAAGCCCTACTAAGCTTGCTTCAATGGTGAGAGATTCGTCCTAGCCTCCTCCTCCTTCTTCTTCTTCTTCTTCTTCTTCTTCTTAGGTTTTCTAGAGAGAGAAATATTCTATCAAGAGAATGAAGTGGGTTTTCTTTTGATTCTAGGGAGAATGAGCTTATATAGTTGCTAGGAAAGTAATAGAATAATGTAGGATCAACTTTGCTAATGAACTAAGGACCTAAAACGTTTTAACTTAAAATTTCACCCCTTGCCCGCCTAACCTCGCCCTTTCGAACCTTGGGCTCGCCAAGTGCACTAGGTGACTCACCAAGTGCACTAGGCGACTCACCAAGTGCACCCTTGGCTCACCCTTTGTTCCAGTGAGCTCACTAAATGGGCTGGTCACTGGGCGATTGGAGGGGGCCAAATGGCGACACGCCAACCAGCTTGGCGAGCTACCATTTAACTTGCCCTTTGGTCCAGCACCTATGCAAATGGGGCAGTTCACTTAGGCGATCTTAGGGCCAATGGGCAATTTGCCAAGTAGGTTGGCGAGCTATGGCTTAGCTCGCCCTTTGTTCCAGAATCAAGGACAAAGGGACAGCCCACTAGGCAACCTTAGGTGCCCTTTGGCGCATCGCCAAGTGACTTGGGCAATCAACCTGCCCAATCGCCAACTAGGTACCTAGGAGAACAAGTTATCTTCCCCACTACCTTGATAGCTTGGGCCCTTGCAACCCTATTCCATTCCATAGATTGTCTTCTAAAATATGGGGTCTAACATGCGTCTTGACGTTCAACTACTAAGCCCCTCATTCAAAGTACAGAAAGTCTTATTTACGACTTTAATCACATACACCATACCTTAGAACCCTAGCTTATGGCTCAAGTTTGCTCTACTAGTTTCCGGGGTATTACACTTAGTCAACCGGACCAACGGGGAAAATTCTAGGTGTCATCACACATAGTTCATGGTAAGCTCATCACACAAGGCATTGACACTAATGTCAAACAAGACTCCACACTTTCGCTAGTGTGCAATTTTCATCACAAGAGACTCAATTTAATACTTGGCTAGTCACAATGAGATACAAAAGGTTCACATATTGTCTATGCAACTTCATTTGGCCGCATCGTAGCTGCACATTAATTTTTGTTCAATTATGCGCACTATTCAAGTCATCGGTATTGATCAAAACTGATACTCAAATATGTAAGAGATTAGCCACATTTACACACAAATAAGATAGGTGGCACAAAGAAGAGGAGGTTCACTGACCACTCCCCCACCAAAAGCATTCAGCATTGTCCTCAATGTGGTTAGAGAACGGGCATCATCGCAAATAAGACAAATTAAGAATAATAAAGAAAAACTAACAAGGAATGATAACATTCTAGTGTGTAAACAAGTAGAACAAGGTAATGAGGAATCTTCACTAAGCGCCAAGTTGGCGAGAGAATGAAGCGATCGCAGGAATACTTCGGTGATGTGCCCAATCATCTATAGATCGCACTTAGTTCCAGTGGGCTGTACTCTCAAAGAAGAGCAGATCGGAGAAGATGTAGGAAGTCGTTGAACAGGTCGGTGACTCGCATAATGGACTCAGAACATCACCAAATGATCTTTGAGAGGCGTTCTCAGTGTTGAATAAAAAGGGCGAGGAAAGTAGGGTAGCCTAAGCACATTGGTGACACGCCGAATGGTGAAGGTATCCCGCCGAATGTTCCAGAGTCTCAGCCCTATTTTTGAGGTCCATAAGGCGGATCTAATCATGCTCGTCGAATGGGTTTGGCGACTCGCCATTAGCACTTTTGTCTCGCTCATGATCCAGCTCCTGCAAAATCAACACACATTATTTAAAATACTAACACTTGGGTTGCCTACCAAGAAAGGCCTGACACGACGTGGAAATGCTCTCAGGCATATTCCAAGTACACCACCTTAATCAAAGAAATTTCCTGGCATTCTCCAATGTGTAATATCAAGCGTTGCCCATTCACCTTAAATGTCGGTCCTTCTTGACCCTCAACTTCTATGGCACCATTTGTGAATACTCATGTCATGGCACCATTTGTGAATACTCATGTCACTCTAAATGGTCCTGACCATTTGGACTTTAGCTTTTCGAGAAAGAGTCTAAGTCGGGAGTTATATAGAAACACCCAATCGCACACCTTGAACTCTCTCTTCAGTATTTTAGCATCATGCCACTTCTTTATCTTTTCCTTGTAGAGAGCTGAACTTTCGTAAGCTTTGAACCTAAATTTTTCCAACTCATTTAACTGCTCTACTCTCTCTTTTGAGGTTTTTGTCCAATCAAAATTCAGAGATTTCAATGCCCACATCGCTTTGTGTTTCAATTCGACTGGTAGATGGCAAGACTTTCCAAAAACTAGCTAATATAGGGACATACCGATCAGAGTTTTTTATGCGGTGCGATACGCCCATAGTGCGTCATCAAGCTTTTGAGACCAATTAGTCCTATTAGCATTCACTCACTTTGCCAAGATACTCTTGATCTCCCAATTTGACACTTCAACTTGACCGCCTATTTGGGAATGATATGGAGTTGTTACCTTGTGTTTCACCCCATACTTACTCAATGTAGTTGAGAACCAGTTATTGCAAAAGTGGGATACACCATCACTAATGATAGCTCGAGGAGTACCGAATCTAGCAAAGATGTAGCATTTCATAAATTGAACCACACTTTTCCCTTCATTGTTTGGAAGTGCAACAACCTCCAGCCATTTAGAAACATAATCTACTACCACTAAGATATACTTATTACCAAATGAACTCACAAATGGGCCCATGAAATCTATTCACCAAACATTAAGTAGCTCAACTTCTAAATTGGGGGTTAGGGGTAACTCGTGTCTTTTAGAAACTCCACCTTCCTTCTGACATTGAACACATTTCTTCACAAATTCGTGTGCATCCTTGTAGAGGGATGGCCAGTAATAGACACTTTGGAGAACTTTAGCAGTTGTTTGCACACAACAATGACGACCCTGAACCAGTGAAGCAAAACATGACAAGCATGGAGAATTTCTACCGCTTCTTCTTTCGGAACACACCTTCTAATGATATGGTTTGCACACTCTTGAAACAAGTATGGTTCATCCCAAAAGTACTTTTTAACGTCGAACATGAACCTCTTTTGTTGGTAGAAGTTCAGCTCGTCTGACATTAATCCGCACACTATGAATTGGAAAAATCTGCATACCAGAGAGGTTGTTGGAGAGTTATTGCAAACACCTATTCATCGGGGAAAGAGTCATCTATGTCAAGCTCATGTTCGTCATTCTCCTTTCCCTCTAATACATATAAGTGGTCAACCACCACAATTTTGCAACCCCTTCTGTGTTTGTACTCAAAGTCCAATTCATGCAATAGTAGCACCCACCTTATCAACCTTGGTTTAGCATCCTTCTTTTCCATTAGGTAACGTAGTGCAACATCATCTGTGTGAACAATTACTTTAGTGCATACCAACTATTAACAAATTTTCTGAAATGCATAAACTACCGAAAGAAACTCTTGTTCAGTAACGGTATATTTACATTAAACATTGTTTAGAGTCTTGCTCACGTAGTAAATTGGGTGAAATAGTTTGTTGCATTTTTGCCACAGCACAACACCCAATGCCATTCCACTTGCATCACACATTACTTCAAAAGATTCTGACCAATCACGAATAATAATGACCGGGGTGGATACTAAGTTCTCATTCAAGCACCTGAAAGCCACCATAGAAGCATCATCAAATTGGAATTTCACCTCTTTCTCTAAGAGTTTGCATAAAGGATGTGCAATCTTTGAGAAGACTTTGATGAACATCCGGTAGAAACCGGCATGAACTAAGAAACTACGAATCCCACCAATATTGGTGGTGGTATTTTCTCAATCACTTCAATCTTCGCTTTATCAACCTCCAGCCCCTTTTGCAACACCTTGTGACCAAGTACTATCCATTCTTTAACCATGAAGTGACATTTTCCCCAATTGAGGACCAAGTTTGTCTCCACACATCTTTGGGACACTTGCCCTAAGTGTTCTAAACACGTCTCAAAAGTATCACCCACAACCGAGAATTCATCCATAAATACCTCCATTGAATCCTCCACCATGTCGGTAAAAATAGATACCACGCAATGTTGAAAGGTTGTCGGGGCATTGCATAATCCGAATGGCATCTTTTTAAAGGCAAAAGTTCCATAGGGACATGTGAAGGTGGTTTTCTCTTGGTCTTCCGGAGCAATGGATATTTGGTTGTAATCGGAATATCCATCCAAAAAGCAATACCAACATCTTTCTGAAAGTCAATCAAGCATTTGGTCCAGGAAAGACATGGGAAAGTGATATTTTTCAGTCCATGAGTTTAACTTTCGATAATCCATGCATACCATCCATTTGGTCACCGGCCTGATAGATACAAGTTCCTCCTTTTCATTCGGGACCATTGTGATACCTCCCTTTTTGCCACACATTGCACTAGGCTTACCCATTTGCTATCCGCAATAGGGTAGATCACACTTATGTCTAACAACTTTATTATCTCCTTTTTCACTACTTATTGCATTGGTGGATTCAATATCCGATGATGTTCAACATTCCGTTTACACTCACTATCAAGCTAAATTTTGTGAGTACAAATACCGGTAGGAATGCCCATTATCTTAGCTATGGTCCAATCTATAGCTTTGATATGCCTTCGTAACACCTCAAGAAGCAATTTTACCTGCCATTCAAGCAAGTCAGGCGTAATGATCACTGGTAGAGTGTTGTTTGTCCCCAAGAAACCATATTGAAGATGGGGGGAAGTGATTTTAATTCCAGATTTTGTTGTTCTTCTATTGATGGCTTTGCGGGAGGACTCTCTCTATTTTTGAAATCAATGTCCAACTTCACTGGGTCTTTGTATATCCTCCCAAGCCTTAAGGAGCAGCTACTACCTGTTTATAGTCTTGAATTTCGAATTCAACATAGTTGGCAAGCACGACGTCAAGAGGTTTGCTCATGCACATCAAATGGATCATGCTAGCCACCGCCTCATCAATAACATCAATGGTGGACACCACATGGATATCACTTGGGAGTTGCATTGACTTACAAAAATTTAAAGTTACTTCATCTTCGTTTACCCAAAACATCAATTCTCCGCTTTCAACATCCACCAATACTCTTCCGGTTGCTAAGAATGGTCTTCTCCAAAAAATGGGAATTTCAGCACCTAAATCACAATCGAGAATGACAAAATCAGCCGGAAAAATGAACCGATCAACCTTCACCAATATGTCATAAAGTATCCCTACGGGATGTTTGATTGAATGGTCTGCCATTAAGAGTGTCATTGTGGTTGCTTTCGGTTAACCCAACCCAAGTTGTTTGTATATCGAATAGGGCATTAAGTTGATGCTTACTCCCAAATCGCATAAAGCTTAAGCGAATTAGAGCATGCCAATGGTGCACGGAATGGTGAATGCCCCGAAGATCTTTTCTCTTTTTGATTAGATCCTTAGTCATAATTAAACTACAACAATGGGAAACCTCAATTGTCTCAAAATCCAAGCTCCTCTTCTTTGTGATTAACTCTTTCATGAACTTGGCATATCTCGGCATTTCCAACAATGCTTCCATAAGGGGGAGATTAATTGACAATGTCTTAAACACCGATAAGAACTTCTCATCTTCATTCTTCTTCTTTAGGCATTGGGGAAATGGGGCAGGTATTTTCGGTAAAGGTTGCACGACTTTTGGGATTGGAACGTGTTTTTCCACTTCTCTTTGTGGTTTTTTGGCAATGCTTTAATGTATAAGTAGCTGTTGTTCCTCCATGTCTTTATCTTCTTCATACTTTTGAGCTTTCTCATTTTACATCATATTACCTGTTTCTACCTTTCCGGTATGAGTAACCACAACCAGCCCTCTATTGTCATATTCCATCATCATCTTAGGTTTCAATTGTGCTAATAATAAACTCAACTTCCCTTCAAATATCTTGATGGCATCGACATGAGAGTTCACTTTACTGTTCAATTATGAAAAGTCATCTTTCATCCCCTTCAACAAATCATTTGACCCTTCAACTTTATCAAGTATGCGTTACAACAAATCATTCACCCGAGGACTACTTGCACTCCCTTTTGATTTTGGGCTCTCACTCGAGTGAGTGTGGTTTCATCACGGTCATCTTCCCTTCCCCAATAATCACTTTGTTTAGCCCAATTATGATAGTATCTCCTTTGATTTTCTCCCTTGTGATAGTTCCAACCTTGATTTCCCCCTAGCTGTAGATAGCGTGGGTGGAAACCCTCCGCATATCTCTTGGAGTTCCAACCTTGATTCTCCCCCATCCTTGAGTAACCAGAAGAAGAACCCTCCTCAACTCCAAATACTCCACATGTCCCCTTCATATGCACTTGTAGAAATTTCATTTGGGTCAACATCTTCATTATGTTTTCATCCCTGTCTCTCTCTTTATCAAGTTGTTTTTGTGTTAGTGTAAAACAAAGCATAGAGACTTGATCATCTTGGGTGTACCATGCTTGATTTATTTTAGCCATGTCATCAAGAAGAAACGAAGCCACCTCAAATAATTGCAACATTATTCCCCCTCGTACCAATTGATGAACCACTCTTTTATTAACCGAATCAAGACTCCGGTAAAAATATTGGAGTAGCAAATCGTTTGGTAGCCCATGAGTTGGGCATTTAAGTAATAGTTTCTTAAACCTCATCCACGTTTCATGGATGGATTCTCCCTCCCATCGCTTGAAACCTTGAATATCGTCTCGAAGTTTCATCATCCTTGATGGAGGAAAGAACCTTGTATTGAATACTATAATCAGCTCCTCCCATGATGTGATGGAATTGATTGGTAACTCGGCTAACCACTTGCTAGCTTCTCCCGTTAGGGATACCGGGAACAATCGAGGCCGAATTGACTCTTGTGACACATTCTTGAATGAAAATGGGTTGCATACCTCTGCGAAATTTCTTACATGTTCATGCGGGCCTTCGTGCTCCTGCCCTCCATATGACCCCTTCATTTGAAGGAGGTGAAAAGTTGTGCTAGTGAATTCAAATGTTTCATTTCGATCAGCTTGTGGTATGCAAATTGCACCCATTTCACCTATTTGAGCTGGGTTGTAAATACTATTGAGGTCATCTATATCATCCCAATGATTTGCTTGACTCTCATTCATTGCTTCTTCACTCATTCTTGCTTCGATGTCATCCAAACACACTTACACCAAGCAGCCTAATCCAACTTAATACAGCCAACCAATTCAAAAGTATCTAATTTTCGATCAAAGAACTCTAAATATTGCTACTCCCTGTCAGCAGCGCCATTTTGATTTCACGTATCAGGACACTTAATCCAATAATAAGTGCCAACGATCGTTAATCAGTAATATAATCCAACTAAGTGAGTTGGGGTCGAATACAACAATTTCTTCAATTGAGCACGTGTTACACCTTTTTGGTTTTAGTTTCAAATACCCAATTTTGATTGTCACTCCAATTTCACGTTTCAACACGAAACGATCAAACAGTAAAGTAGAACTTGGGGAATTGACCAACCAATTGTTGGACTTTTACTTTAGTGGGTGAATATTGATGCTCACAATAGGGTAATTTGACATGGGTAGGTCAGACCATATGTAAAGTAACTTTCTCTCGAACAATTACCTTTTCTATGTCGAATTCTCTTGAACTTCAACTCTAATCGGAAGATGCCCAGCCCTTTATCCTCATCAAATCCACTTTGTTCAGCTGGATACAAAGGATAGATCAAATGTTTCATTCTCTGAAGCTGAAATCATGGTAACCCACTACTAAGGATGCTAAGTTTGCTACTTTGGCTCTGCACCTCTCTTTCTCGCAAGCACACAAAGCGGAACTTGTCACACTAACCATGCAAGACGACCTCAAAACGCAGCTGCAACTCAGTCCCACTTCAAATTAACCCTATTATTCATAATTCAACGACACTCACTTAGTGCAACTCAACAATTGACTTCATAGTCAAAACCCCAAGAGAAGGGTTTTATCCACTCATACCTAAAATAAGAAAATCAACATCTTCCATGTTTTCCACAGCAGGGTAATTGAAATTTAATTGTTAGAAATTACCAAAATCTTCTCTATTACAAAATATCAATCAAGAATCTAGCTAAAATTCCTTGAAAACGACTATGATAATGTTTTGCTCTCAATTTTCTATATCTCTCCTTTCTGAATGCCTCCCTCTTTCTAGTCAAAACTAATTTCAATAAGTCTGATGTGTAACTGTTTAAGACCACTCAACGAAGTATGTCGGGCGGCTTCGCCGAGTGATTGGTGATTCGCCGATTGTTCTTCATCTTGCCTTTATTTTCAACTTCTTCTTTCTCCGGCTACTATAACTTTAGGCGGTCCAAATCGGGATCGCCGAATAATTCTGCGAGTCACCCTTTTGCCTTTTATCTCACCCATTAGCACCTGTTTGAATCTTCTTCAGCACTCTTGGCGACCTGGTCGTTCTGGTCGTCCTTCGCCGAATGGATCGGTGACACGCCGAATGGAATTGATGCTCGCCAAAGTTACCCCTACTTTAGCTCCATCACTCTGTAACTTTAGGCGGTATCATGGCAATTTTACGATTCGCCAAGTGAGATCGGCAATCACCAGGTCTTCATTTCTTCATTCCTTAAGCTTGCTTTGTACCTTTTTGAACATTAGTGTCCTTGCTTCGTTCATAAATCCAAATACCTGACAATAAGGGATTTTACATCAGTTATTGGCACAAAACATGCATTTGAGGACACTAAATCTATTAAATAAAGTCCTAAATGAGTCAAAATCGTGGACTCATTATATATCTGAAATATCTGACCTAGCATATGTAATTCATGAACTAAAAGAAACACATATCTAGGGTTCTGAATTTATGAAAGAATCTACGAAAAACAATACCAAAATCATGATAATCTAATTAAGAACATTGAAATAACTAATTCATAATGGTCTGCTGAAATTCTAGAAACCCTAGGTCTAGATAATATTAAGGGAATCAAGAATCTGACTAAATTCTACGGACCTAGTGGATGAAAGGAACCCACCAGTGAAATCCCTTATACCTAGTGACAAATTTCACGAAGAAATCATTCAATTTTGGGGCAGGAGCTAATGAAAACTTGTTGCGTTCTTGAACAAGGGCTTGGTCTACTTCCTCCTCTATTTTTCTCTATGTTTGATTAATTTTTGGTGAATAATTGATTAGGTTAGGTTTTAAATTCGTTACTAAGCTAAACTGACCAAAACTACGTAGTTTAGGGGTCCAACGCATAAGGAAAAAACCAAATGACCACTGACTTAAAAGTCTCCCGAAGCCACTGATGGACTGACCGATAGTCCGTGGACTGACCCACGGTCCATCTTGTCAACCGTCGACCGACATTAGAGGCTTAGAATCTGAGGTTCTGAACTACGGCCCTGGACCACGAGTCGTGGGCCGACCTACGGTCCGTAGGACTTGCCGTAGGGTGACCCTTAGCCGAATTTTCAAGGGGTTCTTGAAGTGGGGTTGCAGGTTACAATCCACGGACCGTGGGTCACCCTATGGTCCGTGGTTGGCAACCGTGGGTTGCACCTGCAATTTCTGGCTCAATAGGGAGAGACAGAGCTGCAAACCCTACCACTAAGTATTGGAGACATATTTCTGACTAAACTAAGTCCCTAGAAATCCAAATACTCTTAAAATTCGTGTACAAACTGAGGGTACATGGTACTAAGACTGGAGCTACGCAAGAATGACCGAAAAATGGAGATGAACTATTACCTTAAGAAGGGATGGAATCAGAAGGAAAGAGGTGAGGATACTTGGCCTTCATGGCTACTTCTGCTTCCCAAGTAGCTCCTTTTATGGACAGACTCCTCCACAAAACCTTAACTGTAGCGACTTCTTTGTTTCTCAAACTTCGAAGCTGACGATCAAAAATCTCAACTGGCACATCCTCATAAGTGAGACTATCCTTCACAACCATACTTTCTAAAGGTACTATAGATGCTGGGTCACCCACACACTTCTTCAACTACGAAATGTGAAAAATTGGATACGCTGCTGCTAATTCTGTTTGACACTCTAACTCATTAGCCACATTACCAATTCTTTTCAAGATCTTGTAAAGGGCTACATATCTAGGACTGAGCTTCCCTTTCTTGCAAAATCTCATCACCCCCTTCAGAAAAACCTAATAATCAACTTGGAACACTTACTTCCATCTCCTTACATCTGCATAGGACTTCTGGCAACTATGTGTTGTCTTAAGTCTATCTCTAATGAGCTGAACTTTCTCCATTGCATCATAAACAAAATCTTGTCCCGTCAAGGCTGCTTCACCTACTTCAAACCAACAAACTGGTAATCTACATCTACGCCCATACAATTCCTCATAAGGGGTCATCTAAATGCTGGAATAATAACTATTATTGTAGACGCACTCTATAAGAGGAAGGTGATCATACCAACTACTCTTGAAATCCATCACACAAGATCTCAAC
This sequence comes from Solanum acaule, assembly GCA_036250505.1. Taxonomy (NCBI): domain Eukaryota; kingdom Viridiplantae; phylum Streptophyta; class Magnoliopsida; order Solanales; family Solanaceae; genus Solanum; species Solanum acaule. Next base: position 11,407 of record JAJOOR010035230.1, on the reverse strand, counting down.
ATGTCCTCTAAGGTCTAAATGGTACGCTCTGCCTGATAGTCCATCTATGGGTGAAATGTTGTGCTAAGATTAACCTGTGTGCCAAGACCTTTATGAAATGACTTATAGAAATGAAAGGTAAACTGAGAACCTCTATCCAAGATGGTAGACAAAGGAACCCCTTGCAACCTAACTATCTCATTAATGTAAAGCTTGTTGTAGTCTTTCGCCGAATCATAGTCTTAACAGCCAAAAAGCGCGAAGACTTAGTAACTTTATCAACTACCACCCAAATGGAGTCATGTTGTATGCGAGTACGAGGTAAACCTGTAATGAAGTCCATGTTGATCACTTCCCACATTCAAGTAGGAATGTTGATATCTTGAGTCATACCTCCTGATTTCTGGTGTTCTACCTTCACTTGCTGTAAATTTTGGCACTTAGCCACAAAATTCGATATATCCTTTTTCATACCATTCCACCAAAAGACTTCCCGCAGATCACGGTACATCTTAGTGGCGCTTGGATGAATAGAATATATGGAATTATGGGCTTCTGAAAGAACTATCTTAACTCACCCACATTAGGAACACATAATCGACCTTGATAGCGGAGCACACACTCTCCCTCTTGGGAGAAAACCTCACCTCTCTGCTAATGGACTGCACCCTTTAGTTGAAGCAATATTAGATCACTTTCTTGCTTTTCCTTAACCTACGCTACCAATGTAGATTTTTACCCATTGCGTCACAACCCGAGCCTATACCTGGATGTGACACGGTGTACAAGACTCCAAAATGTCTTATACAAGCCTCATAGCATGTCATCACATAAGATAATAGAAATAGTGCAGAATTGAAAACTCTTTTAATCCATACAATCTAAAACATCATTTAAAACAGCAGAAGTCTACTTGTCTCACATGGCCATCTAAAAGCATCTTTGAATCAAAAGTAGGGTCACAACCCTTTACAATTGAAAGTCGAAGAAGTATCTAGTACAATGAAAGACACGAAACATCAATAAAACACTTGTCCTCGGATCCATGAGGACATACCACAAGCTTTGGAAGAACTCAATCCAAGCCCATTGAACTAGAAGGAATTAACTCACTTGTCGGAACCTACACTTTGTAGAAAAACGAAGAAATATGGGTTAGCACATTTAATGTACTATGTATGATAGCCATAGAAAAATCGTGCTTAAAAAGGACATTTTATTTGAAAATCATGCCATATGCCAATTTTTGAGAAACATCATGAACGTAAGTATAAGAGGCATAAGATACAAACATATTCAACATATAAGCCATTTCATCACATTAGAGCCTTCACCTCAAGTAACCCTAAGTTATACTTGTGCAATGTATGAATAGCGTCCCATACCACCATCAATACTAAGTACCACTTTGAGGTAACCCAAAAATGAACTTACCATTCTTCCTTTTCATCGTTAGACAGTATTCATACATAAGGAACATTAACATTTCATAAGTCATGGCAAGGAAGTAACTCATAATACAATCCAAGTAAAGTATGCATCATTACATTAAGCATTTATGTCAATATTCTCATTAGCTTCATTAAGAGCACATTCATTCATTAGACGTTAAGACATTGGAGAATCACATTGTAGCCCTCTCAAAGCCTACTCGTGCAATACATGGATTGCATCCCATACTATCACCCACTCTTCATAAAACTTCTCAAGCAACCATAGCACATATCTTACATGATGGGAATAAGCATTAACCGACATAGACCATGTGAGCTTAACATGAAATCCGATGTCTGTCCCACACCTTAAAGGGTTGGTCTACTTTCCTAAGATAGGACCGGGAACATTTTAGCTTAGGTGGATCCACTAGGTAATAACTTATGCGGGCCTATAGTTATGGGATAAGAAAGATGCTCATTGAAACCCGGCCTAACGTAGGGAGAGCTTCCAATTTACTATATCGACTCGCTACTTAGCCTCCATTCCAATAGAGTAGTTCATTCACTTTACATTATTGCACTTTAGAGGAATGTCATTGGACTATCGACCCAAGGTACATTATTACACACATGAAACGAATGTCATTGGCCTATCGATTCATGGTACATTATTAGGATATCTCGTTGAATCCTCAAGAAAGGAATTCCATTGGCCTATCGATACAAGATTCATCATTTCATTATTATACACATGAAAGGAATAACATTGGACTATCAATTCATGGTACATTAGTTCATTGACTCATTATGAAAGGAATGCCATTGGCCTATCGATTCAAAACAAAGCCTTAGAATACTTCATTAGTCATTTATGAAACGAATGCCATTGGACTATCATTCATATTAATTAAGTCAAGACACATTCATTACAAAAGAAGAGGATGCCTAAGCCTACCAATTAAAGATACAACAATCAACATTACTTTCATTTTTACAAAAAGAGGATGCCTAGGCCTACCAATTCAAGATACATCAATGAACATTACTTTCATTTTCAAAATAAGAGGATGCCTAAGCCTACCAATTCAAGGTGCATGAATCAACATGACTTTCATTTTTACAAGAAGAGGATGCCTAAGCCTACCAATTCAAGGTGTGCATTACATTGAAGAAACCCTTCACATTCTATCATCATCATTCATAAGTGTTAACTAAGAATGAGCTTTCAATAATAACACAATTTCATTCTAAACATGATCATAATACTTTTATTGAAATCGTATGCACATACTTCACATCAAGTTCATACATAAATCCTTCATGAAATTGCCCTTCAAGGCTATGAATCTATCACAACCCATACATCTAGAATACTACATTAGATAAGAAGCATATCATAATTCAATATAGACATAAACAATTCCACATGATTCCATAATCAATCAACCCAAATCACAAACTCACAATTTAGTATTTTGGGGGAATCATGGGTTCATAGGGTAAATTCATCATAATTCATCATTAATTCAGAAATTCATTCATATTTCGTCACATATAAACCTTTGAAAACGTTTTGGAATTGAACCCATGCTTAGATTGAAACCCTAGCTTTTGGGGGGATTTAGGAAACTTGAAATCATCTTTTGGAAGGGCTTGTTGAATGAAAGTTAATCAATGATGAAGACTACAATACCTTGATTGTAAAAACTCCAAAAAAATTGAGTGAGAAAGATGATATCTTGAGCTTCAAACCTTGACTCCTTCTTCTCCAATGGTGGTTTCTAGACAGAGGATTATTTGGAGAGGGTTGTTTCTATTTTGTGTTTTGGGAAATAATAAATTGAAAAAGAGATTTTAATACTTTAAAAAGCCTTAAATAACGTTAATTAATCAAAATTAACCAACCCCAACCCATAACTAACTAATTAGGAATTTACCAAATTACCCTAGCCTTGGCCGAACCTAGGCAAGTTCTACAGGTGCCACTCATGAAACCACACCCACGGACTGTGGGTGGGTCCACGAGCCATGCTGGCATGTCGTAGATTGGAACTAGAACATAGGAGGAACAGGGGAGGTCAAGCCTTGACCCACGACTATAACACCCCGAAATGCTACACATTGCGAAATCTTTGTGCGACTTAGGTGCCAACATTAATTTTATGCCATTGTCCATATACAAGAAGATGGGTTTAGGGGCTCCAAAATAATTTGCGATGCGTCTACTCATGGCCGATCGAACTATGAAGAAGCATATTGGTGATCTCCAAGATGTGTGAAAGTGGAGTCGTTCATCTTTCCGACGATTTTCTTGATACTTGATTGTGAGGTTGATTTTGAGGTTCCTATCATCTTAAGGAGACAATTCCTTGCTAATGGGTGTGCCTTAGTCGATATGTTGAGAGGCCAGATGAAGTTCCGACTGAATAATGAAGAGGTAACTCTTAATATATATATATAGTTCTACGAAGCAGGAAAGCGATCTTAAGTCAGTATTAGTGGTGAATCATATTGTTTAGCGAGGTTCTTAAGTGTCTATTGAAGAAAGGGTTAGTGTTGATGAACTAGTAGCGGTAATGATAAATTTTGATTGTGATGGTATTGAAGACTATGATGAATTAGTTTCCGCACTTGATAGCTTCGAATTTTGATCCAAACCAAAAAGATGGGAGTTAGATATAAAGAATCACGACTCTCCACCAACAAAAGCGTCTGTAGAAGAGCCTCCAAAACTGGAACTCAAGGCTCTACCATCCCACTTGAGGTATGTATTCCTGGGAAGGATAGCACTTTATCGGTAATCATTGTTGAGGATTTGAGCGAGGAGCAAGTAGAGGCCTTGGTATCTGTATTGAAAAGGTTCAAGAGGGTTATTGGATGGACTATTGAACACATTATTGGGATTCCACACGGCATTTGTTCTCATTGTCCAACTCATGATGTAAAGTAATCTTAGTATAGAGCACCAAAGGAAATTGAATCCCCATATGCAAGAGGTTGTGAAAAAGAAGATCATTAAGTGGTTGGATGCTGGAGTAATATATCCCATCGCTGATAGTAGTTGGGTTTGTCTTGTTCAATGTGTTCCAAAGAAAGGGGGAATCACCGTGGTTCCAAATGCTAAAAATGAGCTTGTTCCAATGAGGTCGGTGATTGGTTTGAGAGTGTGTATGGACTACCGCAAGCTAAATGCATGGACAAAGAAAAACCACTTCCCTATGCCATTAATGGATCAGATGTTGGATCATCTCACTAGAAAGGGTTGGTATTGTTGTCTAGAAGGGTATTCAGGCAACAATCAAATCCCCATAGCTCCGGAAGACCAAGAGAAGACCACCTTAACTTGTTGTTATGGGACTTTCACTTTCAAAATGATGTCATTCAGGTTATGTAATGCTCCAGTGACCTTCTAGCATTGTATGATGTCAATATTTTCAGATATGGTTGAGGACACGATTGAGGTATTTATGGATGATTTCTCTGTGGTAGGTGACCCGTTTGATGGTTGTTTAATGCATCTGGTTGATGTAGTAAAAAGATGTGAAGAGTGCAATCTTGTGCTCAAATGGGAAAAGTGTCACTTCAGGGTGAAAAAAGGTATAGTTCTAGGTCATCGGATTTCGCAGAAAGGTATTGAGGCTGATAGAGCCAATGTCGAGGTAACAGAAAAGCTCCCACCACCCATCTCTGTGAAAGGTTTCTTGGGCGTGAAGGTTTCTACCGGAAGTTCATAAAAGATTTCTCAAAAATTGCACACCCATTATGCAAGATACTCGGAAAGGAGTGTAAGTTTGATCTTGATGATGCTTGTTTGTGAGCATTTGGAGAGTTGTAAGCCAAGTTAACTTTCGAACCTTTCATTATTTCACTGGATTAGGGACAACCGTTTGAAGTGTTGTGTGATGAGAGTGGGATGGCGCTTGGGATAGTATTAGGACAGAGGCGAGATAATATTCTTCATCTGATCGACTATGCCAACAAAGCTCTTAATGTGGTGCAAAAGAACTATATTGTGACTGAACAGGAAATCCTTGTTGTGTTTTTCACATTCGAGAAATTTAGGTCCTACTTGCTTGGTTCTAACGTCATAGTGCATACTGACCATTCTGCGTTGACGTACTTGATGTCTAAAAAGGATGCAAAACCAAGGTTGATTAGATGGGTGGTTTTGTTGCAAGAGTTCGAGTTTGAGGTAAAGGATAGAAATGGGACAGCAAACTAGGTTGCTGATCATTCGTCTAGATTAGAGGAGGAAGCTATGATCAATTTGGAGGATGGTGCTGAGAGTAATGATGCATTCCCTAATGAACAAGTATTCGCTACTTCTTATGATCTTATCCCTTGGTTCGCAGATTTTTCTAACTACTTGGCAAGTGATTTGATTCCGTCAGATTTGTCATTCCACCAAAGAAAAAATTAATGTCTAATGTAAAGAAATTATTTTTGGATGAGCCTTACTTGTTCAGACTTTGTGTGGATGGGATTATTCATCGATGTGTATGTGGATGGGATTATTCATCGATGTGTGCCTGAGGTTCAGACGATGGGTATACTAGAGGCGTGTCATTCATCGGCTGTTGGTGGGCACCATAGTGTTATCCAAACTGCTAAAAAAAATTAGTAGTGTGGGTATTACTAACCTACCATCCACCAAGATGCTCATGATTTTGCCAAGTCTTGTGACCGTTGCTAAAGAGAAGAAGGAATTTCAGAGAAGCAAGAGCTACATGTGAACCTGATATTGGTGATTGAGTTATTCGATGTGTGGGGTCTTGACTTCATTGGTTCGTTTGTAAGTTAGCATGGGATGAAGTATATTCTTGTTGCAGTTGAGTCTGTATCAAAATGAGTGGAAGCACACTACAACATTTTAGGTCTTTAACCACCCCGAAAAAGTGTAGCCTAAACTATCAAAAAGTGTAGCCTTTGACCTAAGGCCACACTTTTAGACCTTAGGCAACACTTTTCGGGGGGGGGGGTGTGGCCTAAACAGGCGTAACCTTTGATCTAAGGCCACACTTTTTGAGTGTTGCTTTAGTTGCTACGCTTCAAAAGTGTGTCCTTTATACTACAAAGGCTACGCTTGTAGGGCCTATATGGCAACATTTTTATGACCTCAAACAACATTTTTCAAGTGTGGCCATTACTATCATAGGCTACACTTGCAAAACGTAGCATTTGCTACCTCCTCTGAAAGCTCCATAGGAAGTGAAACAACAAATTTTCAATATCTTGATGTCAAAGTGAAACAACAGACTTAGACTCTAACTCATCGCCAACAATCGACTCTCATCCCTTGATGTCAAAGGGTGAGTTTTGGCAGCAATTACCACCAATACAGTCAATCTAGAAAGATGTCCATTGAAATTGTAATAGATTCAGTTTCAAAATGCAGAACTCAAAAAGTAAAGCAAGCTGAAGTTTAGACTCAATTGGCAGCAGTTAAAACTTCTAGCAAAGAGATATCTCTTGACGATGGGACAACAATGGCTCAGAAAACTTCAAGCGAGGGGAATCTACGAATGACAGAAACAAGAAGGAATTAGTGAGCACTTATGCTATCAGAAATCAAAGAGAACCCACAGAGAAGCAGACATCTCCTTGGATATCCACTAAATCCCTCCACCATGAACCAACTTCAGAGGCAGATACTCAAGTAGAGAAACCTTCAATTGCACAGGGTGTAGTTGAGATGTGCAACACATCACATAGAGTGGATGTAGGACCATCAGAGTGTTCCTTAACTTCTTTCTTAACCCAGACAAGGACTTTGCAGTTTGACAAATCCAAGCAGGGAAAGGTGGATGCTTCTAAAGATAAAAGGGGGAAATATGCAAAATCATGAGTTTGCTATTAGGAGACCAACTACTCGTTCTTTAACTCGAACAATGAAATGAAAGATGAAGACAGAAGCAATAATTGTAAAAGAGTACTAGTTCCTGAGAAACCTGTATATCCTAGTGATGGCTCTACTTTATTTCAGGAGAAAAATGATGAGATGGTCCAACCAGATACTGGTCACCTAAAATCCCCTATTGTGGAAAGGACTGAGCAGCTAAAAAATCTACAAGAACATATAGATCAGAAAGGAAACTCAGCAGAAAAATTCAAGAACAAAGTATTGGACTCGGAGTCTGACAACCAAAGCCCAGTTTTTGCTTTGAAAACACCTAGCAGAAAATCTTTTCTAGGATTTGAACCAAAAAGCAATCTGGGGCAACTGAAGATCAGAGAGCCATAACTAAAGTATCATGTTTGAGATGGGTGTATCAACATAATCTTTTATAAAAGACGAAAGTATCGAGATATGGTTCAATACGTTATTAAATTCACATGAAAGATACCAAAAACTAACGGACCTGTCAGAATCAGCTCCCAGCATCTTGTAGGAATTCAACATCCGTTCTGAATTTTTCTGTTCAAGCCATCTATCATAGACAGACTCGTCAGCAGACCAAAACAAAGCAGCCATCTTCGTAAGCCAGTATCTTGGCGGTGGTTTATTCAAGTCCGCCCATTCATAATCTCCACCAGGATTGCGGAAACAATGGATAAAGTTGCATGTCGTTCCATGCGAGCATGACTGTCAACACATGTGTGTAATTCATGTTAAAAGATAGGAAGTACATAAGATCTTAATATCAGAATCAGGTAAACAGTAAAGATGTTTGTTAACTAATTTACTCCCTACAAGTACTACTGACAATAAACAGAGAGAAACAAAGTAATTAACACAAAATTAATATTTATAATCCAATCATTTCAGGTGTAATTATATAGCTACTTAAAGTCGCAATGTAACATACATGGACAAATAATTACAGAGTAGTTTCCATTACAGAGTAACAAGTGGTATCAATTATACTTAATTCATGTTGATCAACTACTTCTTCGGCAAATGGCTAAACAAACGTACTATTTTTTTTTACCTATGTAACTAACTTAAATACAATTACAAGGTGGCCGTCAACTAGTTTTGATAGAGTACTAGTAATACTAGTTCTTTTTCTTAGCTATCTTAAGAAAAAAGGGCAGAATATGTATGTTCCGAGTTCTAGAGCCTTGAATATGTATGTTCCTCGTCTAATCCCTCCCTCAATAACAACTGGAACTTTACCTTGAAATACATGGACCACCTAATTTAGGAGATTTCAAGTTAATAGTTTTCAAATTTTTAAGATTCAAAATAACACATTTCAGCTTTCAATTGAAAAGAATTTCAAAACGAGCTAGTATTTCAGATCTGAAATTTAAGGCAATCACCTCTTCAAGAACAGAAATAGTAGCTGGAGTGTAATCTAGTTGCCGAGCTCCATGGTAAGAGACGATAATTCTTGCAACTCCTACTTCAATAGCTTTCATTGCTGCAAAAATATTCAGTGTTTTCCATCCAACACATATTTGGAATTTAGAGATTTTTTTTTGGAATCATGTACAATGAGATATGGAGTTGATTCGAGAGTTTCTATTGACTAGAGCTAAGGTTTATGATAAGAAAAATTTTGATAACTGTTTATGATAAATATTATACCATCTTCACTAGTGATAATGCCTTTTTTCAGGATTCACAACTTGGTCACTAACTTTAACCATGGTATTTCTTGAAAATTTAATCATATGATCTTCTCATGTGATATTAAGGAATGCAACACATATATTTAACTTTCAAATTATGTACCTTCCAGCAAAACGAATGATCAAGAGTTTGTGCAGCGTAAGCTTTTCCCAGCAAAATTTTATTATTAAGCATGGTATTAACTATTTCATGTTTTGCCTTTCAACTTAATATTTACTTACAGAAACAACTTTATTTGATAGAAGACCTTAAATGTTCTTCAATTGAGGTGCGATCATCCTGCATTAATTCTCTTAGTAGATCAACCCAGGATTACCAAAATTATAAAATTTCTTAAGTACTGAATGATTAAACCAACTACTTCCAGATTAGAATGAAGATGAATCATGAAAAGGATTATAGCTAGACTTGAATGACAACAATGGTATATACAACTTAATTATTTGTTATATCATTCTTCCTTCTACCAAGCACAGTAGTGAATATTATAACCCTGAATCCATTAATCTCAGCTGAACGTACCATACGTTCTATTATCTCTCCCTTGATGGCCTATTGACAAAGAATAAACTATAAATCTCTATTTGTTGCAAAACGTGAAAAATCAAAATTTACGTATAAAGATAATGAGAGTTGGGAATAATATGTTAAAAAGTCTCAATGAAGCAAACAACATTGCACGTAAATGACAATCACTGTATCCAAGAGAATTTAGTATCCAGACACCAGAATACGATAAAATATAAGTTAATAAAATAACATATGCATGATAGCATACAGCAAGGAATTTCATGAAGTTTGAATTAATTTATGTAGCAAACCAAAGCACTGTTTTGCTTTCTTTAGTACTGCAATTAGTATTTCCTCGGCATCATCAAAATTCCTATAGTCACTAGTAAAGTCTGTGCATGAGGGAAGATATTGGAATATATGTTTATACAAGGTAAAGCCAAACATTTAAAGGAATTCTTACCCAAAATGAGCATCAAGTTGTCCTAGAGCATAAGTAGCTCCTAACAAAGTCTCCTCCAAATTCATGTTACAAGCTGATACGTTCTATGAGTCAGTAATATCTTTACATTATGATACATACACCATTGCCCTTTGATATACTCCCTCGCCATTTGGAAATTTAGCTTACAATGCAAGAATTCACCAAAAAGATGTGCAACGATGTCTATACATCACGATATCAATATATTGTATAACTCTGTCATCCATGATGTCTCACAAGGCAAATCCATACCAAAGAAACATAGATGTCTATTAAGCAGTCTAAGGCAAGAATGGATCAGTTGATAGATCTAAAGATTCATGTCGTTCATAAGTGCTTGGATGCTTTCCAGTTGAGAGTCTTGGAGAGGCATGCCTCAACCATATATGTGACCACTTTCCAGACGGAGTTGGCTAGCCTCCGTGCTGATGTTGATGTTCTCCTAGCCCCTACTGAGACTACACCAGAGGTTGCCTCTACAACGAAGGATGATGAGGTGGTGATGACTGCCATATTTAGCAATGTTATGCCACCACCAGACTTTTCACGTGCTGCTTGGAAGTTCCACCTCTCCGACCACACTTCCAATGATGATGAGGCTCGAAAATTGAATAAGAAGGAGCGCCATTAGTTCGAGGTGGCCCAAAGGGAGTCCATCTTTGATGAGGAGATGAGGGAGCAGCAGACCTGTGAAATAGACGTTGGCCCTTCAGGTTCGAGGAGCACTATTGATGTTGTTCCTATTGTTAGTGAGGGCGCTACTGATGGCGTCCCTAGTGTTGATCCAGTGGGTTCCATGAAATTGGATCCACCCACTTCTTGATGGGTCTTCAGCGCATTTGCACCATCGGTTTGCTTCACCTTATGCTTTACATTTTATATTTTGTGCATCGAGGGCAATTGCACCTTATTTTGTTGGGTGGGTTAAATAGATTGTGAGTGATAGGGTGAATTCTGAGTAACCCAATTCATAATCCTCCTTTGGGGTTTTCTTGCCTATGTTCTTTTCCTCCAAGGGACCTTTTACTTTTATGTTGAACGAACATGTTTAGGATTGTATGTGTAGAAGTAAATAGAAGAATGAAAGCATGATGACATAAAAAGCATGAAATTGATACCTGTCCAATTTTTTTGAAATGTGGTAGATCTATAGGTTTAATGAGTTGAATATATTGGATCTTCATATGACATGATAAGGAACCAGTATGGTAGCATGACTGTAACGACCCTAAAAACGAACTAGTGAAACTAGAGCCTCACATGTGAGTTTGGAGTTGAGAACTTGATGAAATAATGAGAAATGACCGTGACGTCCGGAAACTAGTCATTTGAACTAGTGAGTTGTAAGGGTCAACTTTAAATGGTCATATCTTTTAGCTCAAAATGAATTAGGTGGACCTTTACCTATCCAATTAAAGGTCT
>JAJOOR010035229.1:0-13512 GCA_036250505.1 Solanum acaule | reverse complement strand
AACCCCCCCCCCCCCCCAAAGATAAATAAAAAGAAAATAATCAATATAATCCATGTATAATATGAATATAATCAATATATCTGTATTATATATTGAATATATCAATTATTATGGCTATGAAGGAAAATGTTTAATTATTAGCCGCCTGACTAAGAATGTTAAGATCCCAATTTTTAAGCAACTTGTAAAATAATCTAGAATAGGGTAACGTCCTTTAGAAATTTCATACAAAAATCATGTGAAAAATTTGTATATCTATCAGAAACAGTACCCTGTGATAAAGATTTATGTGGTCACTTAACATTTGAAAGGACAAATCAGAAATTTGTAAATTTTGAAAGTGTACCTAACAAAAATAACTAATTCAAGTATATTTTTGTTTTATATGTTTTTCTATATAAAATTTTAGGACAGTGCCATGTGTTGTATTATTGTAAATGTCGTAGAAGGGCATCCCATTTAGGAGACCCTTTGGCTGTTTTTATTTTTTATTTATTTTCGAGGTGAACGAATTAAATTTCACTTTAGTGTATTATTATATAAATTACATTGCGGAGATAAATTATATTAAATAAATTTGTGTGACAAACTTAATCAAGAAAGTATGTTGAGGATTTCGAACCTTAAACTCCCATTTGAAAGATTATTATCTACTCAATCAACTCTGCAAATATTTTTTATTGGTTCTTTGGTTAAATCTTACACAACTAAAAACACTATGTATTTTTCTTATTGTCCCTTATGTACATTTTTATTTATTTTCTTGTCTCTAACAATTTTGGATTTGATAAAGACAAAGAATTCAAGAAATCACATAAAAACGTCATTAAGTTATATACATCATAACTTAATTGAGTTTATGGTAACTTAATTAAGCTTATAGTTTAAAAAAAAGTAAAACTATATCCATCATTTATGTCTGATGGACAATAATAATTCAACATTACTATCATTCTTGCAAATCATTCATAAAAAATTATTTAGACATTTCTATTAAGATTGTGATTTATATATTGACCACTTGACATTGATATAGTAATGTCAAATAAATTATTTTTTGATAATTTTATGAAATTGTCGATAAAAGTATTAAGACCATAGCATGTTATACGAAATCGTCGTATTCTAATAACAATTTGTGATAAATCCTGAAATAGTATGACATTACAGATTGTTTGATGGCAAAACATAATTATTTGTTTTAAATTGATGTATTTGGACCTTTGTTGAAAAAACAATTATGGGGAGTTTGTCTTTATTATTTTTTATTTTTCTTATGCTAGATTAGATTGGCACCCTTTACTATGCTCTTTTTTGTGCATTTTGCGGTTGGAAAATTTAATGCACTGCACAAGATGTGAAATTATATAATTATTGTCTTTGTCCTACATTTGAATGTATGTAAAAGTTTGATTTGATCCTTTAATAGTGAAGTTTATATTTGAATAATTCTTGAATTTGGACATATATATCATTAGTAGGATATATTTTTCTAAATATGAAGAAGATTATGATTTTTGTTAGTTTTCTCATTATTAAATGTGTATAGTTTATGTTATTTAAAAATAAATTAATAAGTATAAATTAAATAAAACAATATTTAATTAAATATTATATCCATAATAAAGATATTAAAGAATTTTTTTTATTTAAAGATATCGCAAAGATTATTTATTTGATTAAACATACTCTAAAAGCTAGTTAGTTGAGGTCGTTGTGAGCAGAGACGGAGCTAAGCGGGGGTTTTTGGCTTCGAACGAACCCAATAGCTTTTTCGTAGATGTTATATTTGTATTGGAAAATTAAATAAATATATATGTATATTAACTTGTGAACCCCTAACAAAATTGATTGACGGCTCAATGATAAGGTAGGTTCCATGGAAATGCTTTCCACACTAGTGTTCTGGGTTTGAAAATATTTTCTCTTATTTCCAAAAATTTAGAACCCCCAAACTCTTAATCCTGACTCCGCCTCTGGACTTGTGAGGTAATGACATGTTTTAAGTGGTTAACTTAACTATATAATAGATGTTTGAGAACACTTCGAAAAGTTTTTCCAAGGTCAAAACTGAAAATGTCTAATAAAAACACTTTATCATGTGTTTAGATGCTCAATTAAAATAAACGGTAATGCAAGCATCAAAATGGAATTTACCGACATATTTAACAAATTATCTATGTATTAAGTATATCATTGAGTAGGACGAATATCAGGATAATTACTGTTAATTATTGATGTTTATGATTGATGGATAATAAATATTATTATGTGTAATATTATATAAGATACAAGCAAAACTATTTGGCATAGATCTACTAATTTGTTTGTACATACTTGTTACTTGTTCATCGTGTTCTAATAATTAATCTTTCTCCAAATCATATAAAATCTCCCACAAGAAAAACTCCAAGATTAAATAAAATGTGATGGAGATTTAAGGGATTAATTAATATTAAAAATTATAAAATTAAAATTTTGACTCCGTCTGATTCCGAAAGAGGGACGTCGGTGAATAAAGTGGACATTTATTTCTTAGACATCATTTTGGGGACCAAATTCATGCGAAGGCATTTGGCTGGATGGATTTGTATATATTTGATTAATTAATAGCAGTCCTTTTCATAGAATTATTAAACGTATTATATATACTTCTTGATTTCTTGGTGTTATTTTTTTATTTATTTTTTGCCTATGAAAATAGTGGGCAAAGATGAACTATTGAAAAAGATTGAAGTCCACATACATTATTGCAGAAAGTTCCATGCTAGTCAATGATCTACTTTGACCAATTTAAATATAATTCCATTTTATTTTATTTTCTTTTTATTTTTGAGGTTTAGAAATTGGAACTAATTTTTATTGTACAAGTAAAAAGTTATTCGAAAATTGAGTAAAATTTGACTCAAAATCTATATATAAATCAAATGAGTTATTATAGACTTATAAATTCTAAATTTAGAATTCGTCTTTAAATATGACTCTTTGATGAGACATTCAAGAATGACCCGTTAAAAGAATTTTAATTTTTTAAAATTACAGTGATCATAATTATTCATAACGAGCAACCAAACATAAAAATTAAAGGAACTAAAATAAATAAGGTGTATAGATACACGAAATCTTAATAATGTGAGATCTTTCGAAAAAAAGCTTGTATACTTAATATTAATTAAAGTAGATACCATCATATCAATATAATATTCTTAAAAGGTTTAATCCAATAACTATTATCAGAGCCAATAGTTTAGCTACACAAGAATGAAAAGTGATGGGGTGGGGATCAATTTATTTCCTATGGCCATCTACATATCGGTCATACCATTAATCTCCAGATAAATTTATAAGGTGATCGATCATATGAAACTTAATTTGAGAAGAGATTATTGAGTATATAGATAAAGTCTCATATTGATGGTTGAAATGAAAAAGAGTTATATATAAAGTGAATGAAGTGATACCCTTTAATAGTGTTAAGTCCTTTTGAAAATATTGTGTGAACATGATAAACACAGATAATATTAAAAGTATAATTGAATTAGTTTAGCTCAATACTAAAAACTCTTTTATCTTTAATTCTCATTTTTTTAATTACTATAATTTTATTTTATTTTTTTGTACTATGCATATTTGCTAGACTGGCATGCTCCTATTAATGGTTAATTAAGTCCATTGATGAGAAACAGCTAATGCCCTCTGAATTTAATATTTATGGTCCAATTCTTCATCTATACAAATTATACATGCTGTCCTCTCTCTGTATGATGTAGACATTGTCCTTAAATTTCAAGTATATCCTAAGCTCAAATAATAAAATATATTGAGAAATTTTCATAAATAGTGATAGTTTGAGGTTTAATTATTAAAGGGAAAGGGGTCTGAAAAATATTCTAAATTTAGCCGAATTTGCTGTTACGATACCAAACTTTATGGAGGACCGTAACCGTTTATCCCCTTGCACTATTTAATAGTGTATTTTAAAGGTATATATGTGCCCACGTGGACACGTTACTATTTATAATAATTCAATATTTATGATGTCCACGTGGCACATATATACCTTTAAAATACACTATTAAATAGTGCAGGGGTAAAAGGTCTTTTCCAAAGTTCGGTATTGTTACAGCAATTTCGGTCAAAGTTTGGATATATTTCAGACTTTTTTCCCATTATTAAACATAGTGAAAGTTTGGATAATTATCAAATATAGTATTCCTCCCGTTTCAATATATTTGTCATAATTTTTTTTATAAAGTCAAATAATATGAATTTTGATCAATATTTTAAGACATAGTTTTTCATTCTATTAATATAAGAAAAATCGTAATTCATAATACATTTCGTATAGTTTTTTGAATATTTGAATTTTAATTTTAAGATATCAAATTAATCTTATCTAATTTAATTTTGAAGTAATAAAACATGACAATTATTTTAAATCGAATGAAGTATTAATAATAGATTATTTTGTAAATTATGTTTGTAGAATTGAAATATTAAAGAAATTTATAACTAAAAATAAACTGCATGTATCACATCAAACAAATTAAGTTTATGCATTTATCGAATGCCGGTGAAAAAGGAACGAGTTAAATATATAAAATCACATCAAACCAAACTGTCTTGAATTACTTTATCTATGCAAATTTATTGAAATTAATGTACGATAAAAGAGTTTAAAATATAGGGAAAATTATGTAATTACACAATTTTAGATAATATAATCTCTAAAAATTTATATCATTTGAATTAATTACAAAAATTCTTTTTTTTTCTTTTTTCTTTTAACATTTGGATACATCACTCCATCTCTATCAGATAAATTACAACTTTGTTTGTGCACAATGTATCTTGTACAAATGTTATTGTTGATACATTACCCCAATTATTTCAAACATAAATCAATATGAACCCGATTTATAGTTATGTATATGATACATACTTTATATATCTGATACATAACTTATGTATTATTTGCTATGTATCAGGCGAAAGAGCAATATATCCGTGAGTTCTAAAAGATCCAAAATTATTGTAATTTGAAAAACTTCCAGGATAAGATATAATTACCGCCTAAATTGTTGAAATTTCTGTACTTTATACTAAAATATATTTTAGTCATATTAGTATGCTTACTTTAGAACTTATATATACTATTAAAATAAGAGAAAATTACGCGTATAAGCAAACATATACTAGTTAATTAGTTAACATAACTATAGTTTGCCTTAATTACAATTCACGACTTACATTTAGCTATAATTAAGCAGCTCAACTTTTTAGTTTTGTATAATTCGCACGTTTGTATAATTCGGAATTTGTATAATATAATTTGTATAACTTTTGTATAATTCAAAATTTGTATAATATTATTTGTATAAATGTTTACATTTCAGGTGTTTGTAATTGTATAAATTCGTTATTTCAAATTTATACAAAAATAAATGAATTATACAAATCTGCGAATTATATAAACAAGACAACTTAAACTATAGCTACAGCCCATAAATATGCAAACTATAGCTATGGAGCATGATTAAATTTATTATAATGGTTATTTGCGAAAGTTTCCCTATTATTACCCTAAGGTTGGGAGCAAGTTGGGCTTTTGGATTAGATGGAGTTCAATAATAAAGGGTCAAATATTTTCTTTTCCCTTCAACTCAAATTTTCTCATAGGCCTTAAGTAACGGCCCAACAAGAAAAAATTGTGAATTTGAATTCATAAGAGGCTATCGTGGCCAAATTGGTTATATGAATTCTCATTTCCGACTTATGACATACAAAGCACAAATTTTACTTCATCTTCTAATATATTGAGATCGATTATCTAAATTCTCATTGAAATTAGTTATATTATTTCATTTATGGTTTGTCGACTCATTTCATCATCCAATTTGTCGTAAGATGTATAATATGAAAACATATCTACCTATAATATGTTGCCATCTATTGAAACAATTTTTTTTTTTTTTGTGATTTTCAATTGTAATTCCTTAACTTTAAACTTTTTATAATTTTAAAGTTTGTTTCGATAGATGGTAAAAAGATTTGTTTAGATATAAAAAGAATGATTTTATTATATTTAGTAATAATTTAAATTTTATATTATTTTTTTAAAGAAAAGTAGAAAACTATATTAAACTTCAATAAACTCAAATAGAGGAGCAAATTACACGACACTATAAGTGTCTTTTTGATGCAATTCAATATATATATATATATATTTTTTTTTATTTTTTTTTATTTTATTATTATTATTATTTTTTAATTTTTTTTTTTATCATTTTCTATTCATATCTTGAAATTTTCATAACTAATGGACACCAAGAAAATTCCAAAAATATTTTGTACAATGTGCGACTGCATGACATGCATTTATTTTACTCATATAAGTCTTTTATGTTTGTGCAATTGTGTTGTCACTGTACACATTCACGTGTGTCGTGTCTTTGGATATTTGAGGGTCCGGAGAGGATAGTGCATGCATATCTGTAGATATTATCTAAATTTTAAATAGATAGAAAAATTAATTTTCGATATACTCCTGATTTAATAAAGAAAAAATATGTATTTTAAGTAGTTTCAAAAAAAAATAAAAAAGACAAAATTTGGAATCATAATTTGATTTGGACTCAGTTATTTTATTTAGGATTCTCTACATCTATAAATAATCCATAGAAATAATTATTGGGGATTAATCATAGGTCATCAGGTAAAAAGTTGTCAATACTTTTTAGGGTTCTTTTCTTCTTCTTTCTGTTCTTGGTTGTCATTATAAGTTACTTCTATATTCTTATTTTAGTATTTTGTGCTTGATCACCATGAAATAAATATATTGTCTAATCTTAAAATCGAGAAAAGAGGGATTAGATAGACCAGAGAATATAGAGAGCTTGGCCCAACCATTAAATTGAGGTGATTAGTGTTCAAGAGTGATGCCCAGACGAACACATTGCTTGGTTACGAAATAGGATGAAATATAAATGCTCGCCAGTTAGTCTATTTATCCCCGCTCAACGATGTAGTTAGATAGCTAACTGGGGTAGGCGACGAGAGGCGTATAACCCGGATCATATCATCAACCCTATAAACCAGTAACTTGACAACTAAAATTAATTCTAAGCCAAAAATATGATACATGAAATCCAATACATGCTACAGCCCTGGGATTTTCCAACTATTGTAAGTAATTTTATTATTTTTCTTGCATTCTTCTCTTTTGGCTCTCTTAAATAAATAATTAGATCAGTATAATTTAGTAAAAATAGTTAATTGACAAGTCCGTTGGGTTCGATAATCTAGTTCTTTTAAGAGCCACTATATTACTTGCGCGACCGCGTACACTTGCGTGTGCAATTGGGAGCAACACCTCTGCCCTCGGCCTTAATTCGCAATCTTCATATTTTCTTATTTTAGGTCGTGTCCTCAATAAACTGAAGATGCGTCATGTTATTTCTAATCACCACTCACCACCAATACTTCTTCGGTCTCCCTCTATCTCTTCTAAAATCAACCATGCATTGCCGACCCTCCACACCTTGTCACTGGACATCTTCTCTTCACATGTTGAAACCATCTTAGTCTTGCTCCCTCACCTTGTCACTCTCACTTTGTCTCAAATATCACGATTCATGATCCTATATCTCATAGTGTGCCCACACATGCATTTCAACATCATCATTTTCTTAACTTTCATCTTTCGGACATAATACTCCACTTCAAATAAAATTATAAATTGAGAATAGCCAATTAATACTTATGACCTATTGGTTGATATGACACAAAAAACTTTTGCTACTTATCAAATATATATGATCATAATTAAAAAATATTTAAAAATTAACTTAATCATCTTATAAACTTAGCTAAACTCTCTCCAAATTACATCTTGGACTAAATATTGAAGCAAACAATATATGCAGTTGAAAATGCTGTCCTCATATTTTCCTCTTTTAATATATAGGGATATTCATAACGTCATGCACAATGGCCTACTTTGTTAACATTCAAAATCACATAAAAAAAAAGTGGTCAATTTTAACGCATATAGGAAAAAGCAATAAATAAATATGTCAAGATAATTTTTTTTATTTTATCCTCAGAATTAATTAATATAAGTAGTGCAATTAAATACTCATATTGATCAAAAAGTTTATTATTAATCTCTAGCTAGTAGTCAAAAGTCTCACCAAAATACTCTATTTTTTGAAAAATATTTCACTTACCAACTAAACACCAAAAAAAAAATATTTTTATAAAAAATTGCTTTTGCAATAATTAACTGTCCTTTTTTTAATAAACCAATCATGCAAAAGCCTGAACTTACATAATTTACATATCTTTGTATTGTCCCAAAATACACTTTGAATATCTAAGTTTGGTGTAAAAACAAAATTCAAGAACAAACCCAACTAATGTTCCAACTTTTTTGGTATATTTCTAGAAAGAAAAAAAACAAATAAACCAACTAGGCCCCTACTACTACTTTGAAGCAGATCCAGTATTTTGGAGTCAATGGGAACAGAATATCAATGCATTTATTATTAAAATTTTGTCAAACAAAGGGATTTTTATATTATATATATATATATATTGATTATACATTTATTTTAGACTGAATATATATTGATGATAGTTCGTGAGGATATGTATTACGGTAAAAGATTAATAGGTAGCAATATGTTGTCTTGTCATCTTTTTTTATTGCTCATGTACTTTCTTATTCTTCGATTTCTGTTATAGTTTATATTTTGATTATCATATTATTTTGTTGTAGTTACTGTCTTCATACAAGTTGTTGTTTTATATGTTATGTCTCGTACTTTTATGGAGTGTTATCTTTTCTAGACTAGTTTTTTCACGAGTAAAAAATTATCAAAAATAGTGTATTTATTTTTGTAAGAATAAAGTTTGCTTACACTTTATCAGTCATACTTCACTTTATAAGATTATAGTGACATGTCATTATTGTTGAGTATATATTGATGATGGCTACTAATAACTATAATTAAGCGGATGGATTTGTCTTTTAATCAGCTGACTTAAGATATTAAGATCCCTAAAATAAACTGTGTCAGAGGCGAATTCAAGTTTCGAAGACTTCGAATGTACCAATATAAGCTCTAAGCTAAATTTTAAAAAAATAAAATGAAATAAGCACTAGCCATGTGGGTGATTTTACTATCTTGTTCTAGCAACACAAGGGCACTCTTTTGCTCTTTATGAATGCATTATTAATTATATCCTACTTTCCGTCATTTTTTTAAGATAGATATATACACATGATTTTTTTCAAAATTAATGGATGGACGTACACCCTTACTAAACCATGTGGGTCCACCTCTGCTTAGTGTAACCATATATATATTTAGCTTACAAGGTATGATTTATTAGTCACTAAAATGAACGCATGACATCGAGATTAGGAATTAAAAAAATATATATTCAGTGATTTTTCCTATTAAATACTCAATACGTATTATATTATTAAGTAGTAGCAAAGATTCGATAGAATAATAGATTAAATGCAAATTAATTCAAACACTACTATTATAAAAAAAAATTTATATACATTTACAAGATTTATTCACTTGAATACAAAAGAAAAAATAAAAAGAAAAAAATTATATATATTAATGATCCTCGTGAGGTTGGTGGTATCTTTGAATCTTCAAGAGGGATAATAAATACTTAAAATTCTATACTCCACAAAATTAAATAAATTTCTGAAAGTCAGAGCATCCAAAGATGATTTTTAAAAATAAGTTCACACTTCTACACACCTATAATAAAATATTCGTTCCGTCTCAAAATACTTATTATATTTTACCTTTTTAAAATAAAACTACATTAATTTTAATAACGTTACAATATATATTTTAAACCATATTAAAATGATATTACAATTTGTAATACTTTTCATTTATTTTATTAATATTTAAATTTTAGCTTTAGATTATAAAATTGATTTAACTCTAAAGATCAATCACTCAATTCACCGATTTAGACTCAACTCCTCAATTTACATTATCAGTAATTTTGATTCACCGGTTTAGACTCAAAACTCCTAGATTTACATTAGCGATCATATAAGTCAAAACGAGCCTCTAGATTCTTTCTTAATATATTCATTTCAAAAGAATGCAAACACTTCTTAAGTTGGGTCTCATATTTCTCTTATATATCATATTCGTATCGTATCGCAATGTTCTATATGAATCCACTTTTTGAAGAATATTAATTAATTAATTAACTCTTAAAAAATAAAACATGACAATCATTTCGCGAAGCATGGAGTAAGAAAAGAAAAGAAAAAGTAAACAAAATCCAAAAATGTTGGTAAATAATTTTTAAAAATGTATCCCACCCACCCGCCCCCAATCCCACCCCACAAAAAAAAGTGTAATAATAAATAAAAAAAAAATTTAAAAAGTCCTTGAGGAATGGGCTGAGCTGAGCATAGCAGAGATTAAAGCATAGTACCAAAAAAAAAACATTTTTATTGTCATTTCATCTTTCAGCATACTACTGAACTAACCTTATTTTAGTTGCAATATTTGAAAAATATTATAAAAAATTGAAGTACAATAAGAACAAGTTTTAGTTATATTTCTTGTAAACAAATAGTACAAGTATATTGCAATAATATGAAAAATTCAAAATTATAAAAAATAAAATAAAAAAAAATCAACTTAAAGGATTAGTATCACTAAACCTTCTTGGATTAAGCCTTTCTCCTGTTTTTGCTGGTTCTGATTTACATCTTGTAAGAAGTAATGGATGAACACAAGCTTTACTACTTTCTTCATTAATGGAGCTCTGCATTTCTTCATTTCCATGGCTTTTTCTCGATCCTAAATCCCCAATTATAGGTTTTTCGAGAACTGGAGGAGGTTTTTCTTCTTCTTCTTCGTCCTCCTTCAGTTCTCGAATATTATTTTGGGGATTTTGACTGTTCAATGGAGAACCCCAGAATTTACTAGCTAATGATGAAGATCTATAAGGTGCTGATCTACATCGAGTTAAAATCAAAGCATTTTTTGGTGGATTGAAATTAGAATCTGCGTAGCCGTTTTCATTTTCTTCTGATTCAGAAATTGCAATTTCGGCATTTGTTGTAACAATTTTTTGAACTTTTTGAGCTGATTCGACTTTTTTTACACAATACCCAAATGGAAAACAACAGACCCATTTCTTCAAATTTGAAATCAACGATTTGGGTCTGTGTAATTTAATGATTTTGCATTGGAATTTACAGCAGCATGTTGTTGTTTTTGGGGTTTTCTTCTCTTCTATACGTTGTCGTTGTTGATGTTTTTTTGTGGTGTTATTGGAGGATCTGCGAACACGAACTTGACCTATACAAGTGACTTTTGGGGAAGAAGGTTCTTGAGTTTTTTCAATAGCGATATTGTTTTTGTTTTTGCGCATAAACATAGGGCTAGCTCGTGTTCTTGCTCTGCTGCTTTTGCTTCCAGCATTGCTTCTTAAGAACCTCATTAATGGCGGTGGAAATTTCTCTGTTCGATTAGGACTTGAAATGGGTTTTGAAAATAAACTCTTCATATTCTTATGATTGTTCTTCTTTTTATGCTTTTAGCTCTCTTTGTGTGTGTATATTTTTGTTTATGTTGTGACTTTGTGTGTTTGTTGTTGGAGTAATGGAGAAGATAGAGAAGGTGTGGTTTTGTTCCTTTGCCATGTTTCTTTCTAGTTTTTCAGTTTTTATATGGTATGGTGATTATGGAGTACTTTTTTTGTTTTCTTTTTCTTTAGGTATTTGGTATCCGGATTTTTCCGTTTTTAATTAGAGATTTTAAATTCAAGTCTTGAAAGAAGAAAATAGGCATAATACATAAACATGACCATTAACTTGATTTCAACGGATAACTATGCCCTCCAACATTAAGTGCCCGTTTGGATTGACTTATTTTAGGTGTTTTTAAGTCAAAATAACTTTTAAGCAGTTTTAAAGTGTTTGAGTAAAGTTAAAAAGTGCTTATAAACACTTATTTTAAAGCCAAAATAACAAAAGTAAGTCATAAGCTAGGAATCTTAGCTTATGGCTTTTGACTTATAAGTCATAAGCCAAAAACCAATCCAAACAGGCCCTAAGTATGCACAAGTAGACATTTAAATTTGTATAAATTTGAAAAAGTAGACAAACTTGTCCTACATGACATAATACACATAGGACGTCACGTAGGACACAAAATTGTTATGTGGGGTGCCATGTAGGACGAATGTGTCCATTTGCTTAATTTTATACAAGTTTAAGTGTCTACTTGTGCACATCTAAAATTAAAGGTCATAATTGCTAGCTGATGCCAAGTTAAATGTCATATTTATGTATTATGCCAAGAAAATATTATTGGATGCACCGTTTTTAAAAATAGATTATGTAATGCGCAAATCAAATTCTAAGTCGATCGAAATTCAATTTGAATAGCTGATGGGAAGCAAAAAAAAAAAAAAGTGGTGGAGCTAAGTTATGTGTTGAGGAGTATGAGAATCTTAGTAACTTGATTGATGAGGGTCGATTTTTTATCTTTTAATCTCTTCTTCATTTTTCCTTCCTTTATTCCTATTTTTGAAAAAAAAAATATTAAGGAGTGTAACCAACACTCATATTAGAGTGATATAATTAACTCATTAGTTCTAACTAGTCAATAACTTGAATATTATATAATTCAGCCTATTTTGACCTGTTTGAGTTCAAAATCTTTTATTTTATATATATAACAAACAAATATATTAAATACAAAATTTGATAAGAATCGAATGATTTAAATTATGATGTATTAGTTAACTTATTTTGATTCAATTCATTTCATTGTAAGTAACTTTTCAATAAAGTCGATTGATTACCTATTTATTGATTCAGTTCATTTTGACAATTAATTTCAGCATGATCATTTTTTTTATATGTTTGTCTACTTGCAGTCTTAATTCTTTTTTATGAGCTAACAAATGAAAACTATTTTTTGATAATGAATAACATGGAGATCCGAATACATAATCTACGTCTACTCTATTATAATGGTAATTAATTATATCGTTAACCTAACAAAATGGTAATTAAATACCCCTGACATCAAGAAGCTTTAAATATGATGGCAATATTGACACAACAAGAATAGTTTAAACCGAACACTAATTAGTAAAAAGCAGGGGCGGCTCTAAGGCATGGCCAGTGAGGCCATTGCCTTAGGCCTCAAAAATTTGAAGGCCCCAAATTATTTAAATTATTGTTATTGATTTTATTATATATTAATATAATTTATATAAATAAAATTTTTATGGTATATTTTTTATTATTATTTGTTTGAGAGTATTTTTTACCAATAAATTCATAAAATCTCATAATCTTTTCACCTCATTATTTGATATCTTTGTTTTACCTTCCGATTTTAAATTTTATCCTTTTTATATAGGAACTAAGTTATATATGTGATAACATAATGAATTTTTGTTTCAATCTTTTCTTAAACTGCGTGAACACAAAAACAT
>JAJOOR010035228.1:0-16177 GCA_036250505.1 Solanum acaule | reverse complement strand
GGATAGGTAAAGGTCCACCTAATTCATTTTGAGTTAAAAGATATGACCATTTAAAGTTGACCCTTACAACTCACTAGTTCAAATGACTAGTTTCCGGATGTCACGGTCATTTCTCATCATTTCATCAAGTTCTCAACTCCAAACTCACATGTGAGGCTCTAGTTTCACTAGTTCGTTTTTAGGGTCGTTACAAAATCTGAGCACGAGATCAATAACTAAAAGCGAATAAAAGTAGCAAAGTACGGAATACAGAAAATCTAATGGCGGGTGAGAATGTACGGGGTTAGAAATGAGAGAATATGAAAGAGTTTGAAATTTTAAACTGTTTGGCCTTTTAAAACCTTTCAATTCGCAGCCTTTTCGATGGTGTTAGTCGACCACGCCAATCCTCTCAGTGATGCGTTGAGTGGTGACCTACCTCGCTGAGTTTTACAAGACCGCCAGTCAATTTGGGGGTCCAAAAGGTGGACAAAATCAAGCTCATCGACATGTTCGGTGAGTTGTCGATTAAGTAATAGGTCTGCCGAGTATTACGGACTTCCAATTCAGGTTTGCTGGATCAAAAAACGGTCCAAGTCGGGCTCGCCGACCTCTTCAGCAAGTCTCTGACCTCTTCAGAGAGTTGCCGACTGGACTATTGGCTCGCCAAACTGCATATTCTCAAACACACTTCACTTTTCAACCTGCACAATCAACACCCGTTATTCAAAATGAAACTTAAAGCATTAAACGCTTGGGTCCTCCCAAGAAGCACCTTAGTTAACGTCGTGGCACGACGAAAGTACCCATTCAAGCTTCATTTTTGGGGTTTTCCATTGTATCACTAGGCAACCCCCCTTGTTGTCTTGGATTCAAAATGCAATGAAATTTAACCCATTTGTGTCTTCAGCTGCATAATAGAGACTGAGTGAGAGGTCACCGTCTGATTGAGAGTCAAGACATCCTCTTTATTTCTCTTTCAACACTTTGTCGGACCCTTCAACTTTGTTGAGAATGTGTGAGAGCATAGCTTTTGTCTGACCACCTTCAGATTCTTGGGGCTTTTGATGTTCATGAGGAGGAACATACCTATCCTTCTCCCTCTCTCTTTCCTTCCAAGTGGTGTTACGATTACACCATTCTCTGTCATGGTCTCTCCAGCCCTCATCTCTATTCCACCCTTGATATCCACCTGGTCTTAGGTAGTTTGCACTATAACCTCCTCCTTGGTTGGCTAGGAATTTTACTTCCTCATTGTACATCGCTTCAAATTTTGCTTCATCGGGGTTCATTCCACAACCACCCACAATATTTACACTCCTTGCACCAGCACCCATGACATATTTAGCCAAGATATCTAACTGGGTCATCATTTTGGCCATGTTTTGGTCTCTCTTGATCCTTCTCGATATGCTCTTTTGTCATTTTATAAGTGAGAGGAGAGACCTGGTCTTCACGAGTGTACCATGCCTTGTTAATCTTGGTCATGCAATTAAAGAGTTGGGATGCCATTGCATAGGGTTGTTGCATTAGACAACCCGGAGAAAGTTGATCAGCCACTCCTTTGTTTATCGAGTCAAGGCTTCTATAGAAATGTTGAAGAAACACATTAACTGGAAGTCCATGAGTTTGGCATTGAAGCACCAGCTTCTTAAATCTCAACCATGTCTCATGGATTGGCTCACCTTCCAAGCATTTGAAACCTTGGATGCCATCCGGTAGAGTCATCATCTTCGATGGGGGAAATAATCTCCCCTGAAATGCTGTGGTCAGCTCATTCCAAGAGGTGATAAAGTCCCTTGGTAACTCAACCAACTATTTAGTAGCTTCACCCATCAAAGAGAACGGGAGCAACCTAAGACAGACCGATTCTTGTGATATGTTCTTAAATGAGAATGGCCCACAGACATCCACAAAGTTCCTAATATGATCATTGGGATCCTTATGAGCAAGCCCCCCAAATAATCCTTTCAATTGTAGGATCTGAAGCTTTGTGCTTGTGATGTGAAAAATAGTGTTTCCATCAGCTGGAGGCAAACGAATGGCACCAACACCACCCACTTGGTTTGGGTCATTGACATTTGGGTCATTGACATCATTGAGGTTCCCAATGTCGTCTTGGTGGCCCACTTGGCTACCATTACTTCTGTTAACGCTCATTTCCTCATCTATTCAACACAAACAACACAAAACCAAAAACTAAAATAATTAGATTAAACAATAACTACAAAGATCACAATTCAACTTCAATAAACGAATTTTAAACAACAACACTCCCCGGCAGTGGCGCCATTTTTATTAACATTTCAAGCACACCTCATCTAATTCTAGGTGCAAACGATCGTTAAGCAGTATAAAAGCCAACAAATGAGTTGGGGTTGAATCCCATAGGGAGCGGTACGTGTTCAAATTCAATTAAGAAGTACGAATGTGATCTAACTAGCTATAGGAATAGATATTATCGGAAAAAGACATATCAAGTCAAAGGGGTGACATGAATGTCAAATGGGGGTTTTGGTTTGTAAATATCAACTACAACGCAGTTAAATAGTAATGAGATAACGATAAGGAGAGGAATTCTTGGGATGTGATTGATTATAGGCAAATTTGATATATGGGTAATTGAAACTACTAGTAAATAGCTAAATATCAGTGCGTTGGCTAAACTATAATTGAAATAGCTTTCTCTCGAACAATTATTCCGCTTCAAGTGATTTCTCTCAAACATCAACAAGCATAACAATTAAGAACAACCCATAACCATAATACATATTTTCTCTCGAGAAAGATGGGTAGGATTGGGTTTAGGATTCACTCTCTCGAGCTGAACGCAAATCAACCCAATACCTACAAATAATCAATCAATAATCTTAGTTCTAAAACCTCTCTCTCGAGCAAGCTAATAACACAAAGATAAAACTGCATTTGCAACTACAATTCATAAATTAAACCACAATTAATGATTAAACCCATCTTAATATAGAATTTAAACTAGTAATTAACAATACCCATAAACTAATTCAACCCATAATCACATGATCACACCCCAAGAATTGGAGTTTTAGCCAAACATCATAAAAGAGTAAAAACGGTTACCAAATCGATTAGCCATCAACTGGGCAAGAATAATTAAGCCTTTACGATGCTCCAATTTGCAGAAAATTCGAAACCCACTTGTAAAATCTCCAAATTGAGAAAACTGTTCTAGACTAAATGGATTAAAAAATTCTATCCAAAATTGATACTAAATTAACTGCTTAAAACTAATTTATAGTAGCCAAAAATAAGCCACGAAAGGCCGATCAGCGAAGTATGTCGGGCTCGCCAAACCACTCGGTGAGCCGCCCATTGATCTCTTCCATCACCTCTTTGCCTTGTTACTCAACATTCTCAAGTTCTGTAACTTTGGGTGATCTCTCTTTGCATCGCAGAACTGCTCGGCGACTCGCCGACTGCTCCTTTTCATCACCGACTTGGTTTCTTCCTTCAGGGCTTGGCACACTGGAAATTTAGACGGTGAGATTAGCCACTCAACAACACGCTAAGTGATGTTGGCGATCTTTTGGCTCACCCTTCCTCATTTCTTTAGCTTGTTTTGTTCTTTTTGCCTGTTAGTGTCCTTGCTTTACTCCTCAATCCATGTACCTGGAAATGAAGGCCTTAACATCAGTTTATAGTATAAATTAGGCATTTGAGGACACTAAATCTATAAAAACAAAGCCCTGAATGAGTCCAAATCTCAGACTCATCAAGTATGTGCTTAGGTTCACCCAACTATCCAAGTATGCTCCAACTATAGTGGCAGACTCAAGGGCTAGGATGAATATGTTTGTGATCGAAGTGTCCGACTTCGTAGAGAAAGAATGCAGTATCGAAATGCTAATCGGTGATATAAATATCTCACGTCTTATGGTGCACGCCCAAAAAATTGAGGTGTCAAAGTTTAAAAAAAAGAATCAGGAGGTGAAAAAAGCAAGGACCGGTAATGGGAACTTCTCCAATGCTAGATTCGATGGACAAGGTTGACCAAAGTTTAAACAAAGGTTCTCCAACCAAGGTTCCTCAAATGGTTCCCCAAGGGTCAACAAGGATACGGTGTCTAACCCCAAACCTCAAGGAGATAATGGTGGTGGACCTTATGTGAATAGGTCCGATTGTTCAAAATGTGGGAATAAACATGATGGGAAGGTCCTAGCCGGCACGGGTGTTTATTTTGGTTGTGGTAAGAGTGGTCATAAATTTAGAAATTGCCCAACACTTTCGGCCAAAGGGAGGGAAGGAAAGCAAGCTTCTCCTAGCGGTTCAAACCCCAATGCTTCAAAGGAAAACCACTTTTATGCTCTTCAATCCCGAGGTGACCAAGAGAGATCACCAGACTTAGTGACCGGTATGTTAAATGTCTTTCTTATTGATGTGTATGCCTTGTTGGATCTCGGTGCTACTTTATCTTTCTTGACGCCCTTTGTAACAAAAAGGTTTGATGTTCCTCCGAAAGAGTATTTAAAATCTTTTTCTTTCTCTACTCTGATTGGTGATTCTGTGGTGGCTAAGAGGATTTATAGAAGATGTTCCATTTCCTTGTCTCATAGAGTTTCTCTTGTTTACTTGGTAGAGTTAGACATGCTAGACTTTGATATGATTTTAGGTATGGATTGGTTGCATGCATGTTATGCCTCTATTGATTGTAGGACTCGGGTGGTTAGATTCCAATTTCCAAATGAGCCTATCTTAGAGTGGAAGGGGAAAAATTCTACGCCAAGAGGACAATTAGTCTCTTACCTTAAAGCTAGGAAGATGATCTTAAAAGGTTATTTTTACCATGTTGTTAGGGTGAGGGATGTAGATTCCGAAACCCCTGCTCTAGAGTCGGTTCCGATAGTGAATGAATTCTCGAAAGTCTTTCCCGATGATTTACCCCGTATTCCTCCTGAGCGAGAAATAGATTTTGGTATTGACCTTCTTTCGGATATGCAACCTATCTCCATTCCTCCTTATAGGAAGGCTCCGGCCGAGTTAAAGGAGTTGAAAAAATAGTTGTAGGATCTATTAGACAAGGTTTTAGTCAACCGAGTATCTCTCTATGGGGTGCTCTAGTGTTGTTGGTTAGAAAGAAAGATGGGTCTCTTAGGATGTGCATCGATTATCGTCAATTGAACAAGGTGACCATTAAGAACAAGTATCCCCTTCCAAGGATAGATGACTTGTTAGACCAATTACAAGGGTCTAATTATTTCTCTAAGATTGATCTTCGTTCGGGTTATCACCATTTGAGGGTGAGAGGGGTTGATATTCCCAAGACAACTTTCCGGACAAGATATGGTCACTATGTATTCCTAGTAATGTCCTTTGGTTTGACTAACACTATGGCAGTGTTCATGGACTTAATGAATATAGTGTTCCGACAATATCTTGACATGTTTGTGATCATGTTTATCGATGATATTTTGATCTATTCAAGGAGTGAGAATGATCATATGGACCATTTGAGAATTGTATTGCAAGTTCTTAAGGACCATCAACTTTTCGCAAAGTTTAGTAAGTGTGAATTTTGGTTAAGATCCATGGCTTTCCTTGGTCATATTGTGTCAAGTAAGGGTATTGAAGTAGATCCTAAGCAGAGGGATGCGGTTAAGAGTTGGCCTAGACCTTTATCACCGACAGGCATTAGAAGATTATTGGGTTTTTCCGGTTATTACAGGAGATTTGTTGAGGGTTTTTCATTCCATTGCATCTCCTTTGACGACCTTGACTCAAAAGAAATCTATGTTTGTGTGGTTGGAAGCTTGTGAGAAGAGTTTCCAAGAGTTCAAAGATACACTTACTTCCGCTCCGGTGTTGACCTTAGCGGAAGGTACATATGGTTTTGTGGTATATTGTGATGCCTCTAGAGTTGGGTTGGGATGTGTGCTTATGCAAAATGGTAAAATGATTGCCTATGCTTCAAGGCAACTTAAAGTCCATGAGAAGAATTATCCTACCCATGACCTTGAGTTAGAGGCAGTTATTTTTGCCTTGAAAATTTGGAGGCATTATTTGTATGGGGTCCATGTGGATGTTTTCACCGATCACAAGAGTCTTCAATATGTGTTTAGTCAAAAGGACTTAAATCTTCGTCAATAAGGTGGTTATAATTATTAAAGGATTATGACATGAGTGTCCTTTATCACCCCGGTAAAGCTAATGTTGTAGTAGATGCACTTAGTAGATTGTACATGGGTAGTGTGGCTCATGTAGAGGATGAAAAGAAAGAACCGGTTCGTGATGTGCATAGGTTGGCTCAATTAGGTGTTCCACTAGTGGATTCCACCAAAGGTGGTGTCATAGTCCATTATGGTTCCGAATCGTCCTTTGTGATGGATGTGAAGTCTAAGAAAGGCCTTGATCCTATATTAGTTAAGTTAAAAGAGTCGATATTCAAGAAGTCCATTGAGGCTTTCTCCTAAGGAGAAGATGGGGTGCTTAGGTACCAAGGTCGGTTATGTGTTTCGGATGTTGATGGTTTGAGGGAACAAATTTTAGGGTAAGCTCATAGATCTCAGTATTCTATTCATCCGGGAGCCACCAAGATGTACCATGATCTGCGGGAAGTCTATTGGTGGAATAGGATGAAGAAAGATATTGCGGGATTTGTTGCCAAATGTCTGAATTGTCAACAAGTTAAGGTTGAGCATCAAAGGCCGGGAGGCTTATCCAGGTATTCCCACTTGGAATTAGGAAGATGTAAATATGGACTTTATTGTGGGTTTTCCTAGCACACGAAGGCAACATGATTCTATTTGGGTTGTTATAGATCGGATGACAAAATCAGCCCACTTTTTTCCCGTAAAGGTTTCTTTTTCGGTGGAAGAGTATGCCAAGTTGTATATAAGAGAGATAGTGAAGTTGCATGGGTTCTTTTAGCTATTATTTCCGATCCGGGTACTCAATTTAGTTCCCACTTTTGGAAGTCATTCCAAAAAGGACTTGGTACTAAGGTTAAGCTTAACACGACTTTTCATCTCCAAATCGATGAACAAGCGGAGCGCACCATCCAAACATTGGAGGATATGTTGAGGGAATATGTTATAGACTTCAAGTGTAATTAGGATGAGCACTTTCCATTAATAGAGTTTTCCTACAATAATAGCTATCACTCAAGTATCGGTATGGCTCCTTTTGAAGCCTTGTATGGTAGGAGATGTAGGTCTCCGGTTGGTTGGTTTGAGGTGGGTGAAATTTGTTTGATAGGTCCCGAGGTAGTTTATGAAACCATTGAGAAAGTTTGGCTCATTAGAGAAAGGTTGAGAATGGCTCAAAGTAGACAAAAGTCTTATGCCAATGTGAGGAGAAGGGATCTAGAATTTGAAATAAATGATTGGGTCTATATAAAAATCTCACCTATGAAAGGTGTGATGAGGTTTGGAAAGAATGGAAAACTTAGTGGTAGGTCGATACCAAATTTTCAAACGTATTGGGAAGGTTGCCTATGAGTTGGACTTGCCAAATGAGTTGTCCCCGGTTCTTCCGGTATTTCATGTTTCTATGATTAAGTAGTGTATTGGAGATCTGGTGTCCATTATTCCCCTAGAAGGGTTGGGAGTTGATGAAAGTCTTTCATATGAAGAGGTTCCGGTAGAGATCCTAGACTGACAAGTCAAGAGATTGAGTAAGAAGGAAATAGTTTCCGTGAATGTTTTATGGAGAAATTATTTAGTTGATTGTGCTACTTGGGAGGCCGAGGCCGATATGAAGTCCCGATACCCTCATCTCTTTCCTTCTACTCCTACTCAAGCTTGAGGTAAGCAATTCCTTTTGAGTTTTATTGTTTTGGGAGTCATTTGTGTTATATGTATTTTTCCCATGATTTCCTTATGTTATGAATGTTCTTAATGAAATTCATGTTTAGTAAGAAAATGAGTTTTCATGATTTATGTGTTCCTCATGTTGTTGTGCATTTAGTATGAGTTGCATATTTGACTTCATGAGATAAATTGATGAACATGCTTTAGTATGCTTATGAGAGAAATTGCATATTGGCTTCATGATGTTGTGTTCAGCATGATTTTAGTTGGAGAAGGTAGTTCCTCCTATAAATATGAAAAATGTTTAGATTTCATGCGTATTGGTTGTTAGATTTAGTTCCTACTGCCTTGTGACGCATTGAGTATGTTTGAGTTTGAGTTGATGTTTCCGCGTTGATTATGTGCATTTGATGATGTTGCATGCATGATGGGCTGCTAGTCTTGAGTCTTAACATCTGTAAGGTGTCTAAAGCGTCATTCGAGGACGAATAATCTCAAGGAGGAGATATTTTAACACCCTGGATTTAGAAAAGGGAAAATATTCACTTTTTAGTAGCCTATGTGATCCGCAGAGTCGACTAGATGATCTGCCGAGTCGACTTGGCGATCTGCCAAGTGGAGCCTCCTCGACTTTTAGCTTGATCCCTGATGTCCTACATTTTGTAACTTTAGGAGAGAAAAGTCGGGCTCACCGTCCCAGTCGGTGAATCGCCTAAGTCACATCCCCCATCGCCAAAATCGACTGAGCCCAAAGTCGACTCACTGTAATTTAAGGCGAGCCAAGGGTCCACTTGGTGAGTCGCTGAGTGTCCTTGGCGAGCTTCAGCGTGCAGACCTCCAGATTTTAAGTTGGGTGTGTTAGGAGTCTTTTTGTTATTTTCCTAATTTGATACCACGTCGTTTTACTCCTTATCTAGTAAAGTATATAAGTATTCCACTCTTAAATTTCCCCAAATTAAGTCATTCTCCCTAGAATCCAAAAGAAAATCCCAAAATTCATCCTCTCAAAATATTTATCTTTCTAGAACTTAAGGAAGAAGAAGAAGAAGGAAGATGGTGGATCTAGGGTTCAAGAAGCAAAGTTTTCACACCAATTTCTTTGGACTCCATTGCTAAGGTATGGTAGCTCTTCATCCATGGAGTTCCTTCAAAACCCAATTTCAAAACTAGTAATTCCCCAAAAGTTAGGGTTTGACTTCAAACTCATGGCTTTCTTTCAAAAATGTTTCTAATGATTGATTTTTGATATATTATGTATTAATTGATGATTACCTACAGTTTTATGTTGAATCTCCCAAGAACCCATGAAATCCCCATATTCCTCAATTATGATCTTGTGATGTGGGTTTGTTGATGATAGAAATATGTTATGAAATAATGTATGTAGTAATTCTGATTGTATCCATGTCCAACGTAGTAATTCTAGATGTGTTGATGGAATATGATCTATGGTCCTTGAAGGGAAAATAATGATATTATGCATGATTATGAGATTTATGTATATGCCTTAAGAATACTTTTAGAGTAAAGTGGTTATGATTATGACCTTGTTGTGTGTTGTTGAAAGGATATTCTCATTACACACTTATGTATGAGTATGTTATGATGTGAGAAGTTTTCTCACAATATGATGATTCTAAGGTTGAAAGGCTATTCTCACCAATTGAATCTATGAGCTATCTTATGAATTATGTTGGATTTAGTGTCAAGGCATTCTTCCATTAATAAGAACTTAAGTCAAGACTTAGTATGTACTCTGTGGGATAAATGCTTAGCAACGAGTGGATATTGAATATGAGATCGAAACTCTTCCGTTAAAAAGGTCGGGTTTCTAGAAAGAGTCTCTTGAGATGGGAGCTCTTCAGTTAGAAAGGGAGGGTTTCTAGTAGCAATCTCCTGATCCCATAAACTATGTGCCCCTATAGGTTATTTAGCTAGTGGATCTACCTAAGCTAAAAGTATGGTTCTACCGTAGGCAAGTAGGACAACCCTTTTCGGTGAGGGTAACACCGGATTCCATGTTAAGATCACATGGTCTATGCCGGTTAAGGCTTATTCCCACTAAGACAACAATATGAAAAAGAATATGAATTATAAACTATGGTTACTCAAGAAGCTTTATTTAGCATGGGTGGGATTATGGGATCTTATTCATGCATTGCACAAGTATACTTTGAGGGTACTTATGGTATGTTTCCACTATGCTTGTGACTTATGCTTTTCCATTATCTTCAAAATTATGCTTTAACTTGGTAAATTGCATGCATTCAACTAAAATGTCCTTTTAGCATGTTTCAAGGTTTTATTGCATGGCTATCATACTTAGTGCATTTTTGTACTAACACAAATTTTTCTATACTTTTCCCAAGTGTAGGGTCCGGTTCTTAAGGCGGTCATCATTTGGTTAAAGCTTGGATTCGACTATTCTCCTAGCTTGTGGTGAGTCCTCATGATTCGAGGACGAATGTTTCACTTGTAGTTTCATTTCTAGTATTTCATTTTCAGACTATATTGTATGGGCCGTGTCCCTTTTCATTTGAACTATTGTAATAGATGGCTATATTGAGACAAGTTTAGACTTCCGCTTTCCTTTATGAAAATTTTGGACTTGAATTGTGTTTTCTTCTCACTATTGTTCTATGCTTATGTTATGATATGCTAAGTGGCTTACATGGTGCCTTTCGAAGTTCTATGTGCCTTGTTACATGTAGGGGGTACCCCTGGGTCGTGACATAAGTCAAGACTCCATTGTTTCAAGCTTTGTGAGGCTTTATAATCAAGGTATGTTAGCTTGTTCATCCATGGATTCTTCCATCCATGGAGTCCCCTAGAATTCTCCCAATTGTGAAGATGAAATCCCCAATTCAAGTTAGGGTTCCTTCCAATATTGTGGGTTAAGTTGAGTACGAATCTAATTGAGTGGATATTGATTGTTTATAATTGAATTAGTAGTGAATCATGTTATTATGATGAATTTACATGTTTTACATGCCTAAACCTTGTCTAATTGATGAAATTGAAGTAATGTGGGTTTGTGCCCTAAAGAGGGAAATTGAGGATTTAGAGATGATCTTCTAGGGTTGATGACATGTGTAGAAATTGTTCAAGAATGGAAGTATATAAACATGAATTGAATTAGATTAAAGTATATATGATAGATCATGACTAGTAATGATTGAGATTGAGCCTTTAGGATGATATATGACTAGAATTGCTTACGAATGAAATATGTGAATAGAATGTCTTGTAATCTAGGCACACATGATGATTGTAAGAAGCGAAGCTATTGAGAGTAAGGCTAATATGATGAACTATGTAGGATAAGGCTTTAAGAGTGAAGCTTGCATGATAATGGTAGACTAATAGATAGAATTGTTGTGGAAGAACTCTACCCACCTAATCTACTTTATGAATGCTTGAGTATATGAAGTGATAGAATTACTTGAGTTATGATGAAATCCATGTTTAATGTAGTAATTCTATATGTGTTGATTTGACCTAAGCCTTGACCTTGAAAGGGTAAATTATGATATGATGCATGTCTTATGAATCCATGAATATGCTTAAAAACACTTTGAGAGTGAAGTGTCATGATTATGATATTTTGTTGTGTTGTTGAAAGGACATTATAATATACACAATTATGCATGAATATGATATGATATGAAAGGTTCTCTCACATAGAATGATTCTAGGTTGAAAGGTCTCACCTAATATGAATCTATGTTCAAGGATTATGAAATGTGATGAGGCTTGTGGTGATTCCCCAAACACCTTTGTATGAGAAGAATGTGAGGTGAATTCCCTTATTCCTATATGAATAAACATGAGGTGATTTCCCATGTCATGATATGAGAAGTGTGTGGTGACTACCTTTAATATATGACTTCTACAACAAGGCAACATGTGAATACCCATTAGCCTTTATGTTGATCATGAAGGCGAATACCTATGATCCTTATGTAGTGATTTGTAGGCGAATACATATGATCCTTATGTAGTGATTTGGAGGTGAATACCTACATTACACCCTATTAGGACATGGAGGCGATTACCTATGATTCCTTAAAATGAACATGGATGCGAATACCTATGATTCCTTAAAATTAACATGGAGGTGAATACCTATGATTCCTTAAAATGAACATGAAGGTGAATACCTATGATTCCTTAATATGTATTATGTTATGAACAATTAATTTCATGGATTGTACCTTGATAGTCCTTCCATGATATGTATGACTAGAGGTAACTCCCATTGTCCATGAATGATGAACTAAATAAGAGATCAAAAAGATGATCAATATGTATGATGGCCTAAAGGAGTACTTAGCATGGGTTAGATTATGGGGTCTTATCCATGCCTTGCACAAGTATGACTTGAAGTTAATTATGAAGTGTTTCTCTTATATGTTGTATGCTTAGCTTGGATTGTTTCTATAATTGCCTTCCATGATATGTTTGACTAAAGGTGAAGATTCCCTTGTCTATGAGAATTAAGTTAAGGATGAGACCATAAGGTGGTAAGTATGACTTTGATGGCCAAAGGGGATACTTAGCATGGATGGGATTATGGGGTTTTATCCATGTATTGCACAAGTATACTTGGAGGTTACTTATGCAATGGTTCTCTTATGATATGAAGGTCTAAGTATTGATTATGTATATGGACTATTCTTTATGATTACTAATGCTTACATTATGTTTATGTTGGAGAATATGCTTATGACTTTGTTGTTATCTCTTATGATTATGGTATACGTCTCTTGTTGACTAACCCTTATGTTATGCTCTTATGATGTTATGCTAGCTATCATATTTAGTACTTTTTGTACTAACGCATACTCTTGCCTACATTCTTATCAAATATAGGGTCTGGCGATATTGAGTTCCATTCTTGTGGCTAGGTTTTAGTAGAGCAAGGAGTTGAAGACTTGGTAAGTCCACATAGCATGGAGGATGTGATCACCTTTCTTTTATGTTCTTTCTTTTATGTTTTAGACTTTTGTATGGGTTGCGTCCCAAGAGTTATTCAAGTTGTTTTAGATGGTTTGAGATAAAGTGTTATAGACTTCCGCTTGCTTTTATAAAAGACTTTGATTGTATGAAAAGGTTTTAAAATTTGTGCATCATTTCTATTTACTATATGTTATGATATGCTAAGTTGCTTGTGTTAGGCTTTTCGGGGTCTAGTAAGCCATGTTACATCTAGGGTGTACTCCTGGATCATGACAAACTTGGTAATCATATCAGAAGGTTTAGAATGATTCTAGGATTGTCTCTAAACCACATCTAGTAAAGTCTCGTTCATAAGTTTGAAGCGCACCACATTTATGAATGGGAAGCTATTAGACGATTAGGAAACTTCACTTCTTCATTCTCTAAGTCGTTCCATTAGAGTTTAGCTCTAGTAGGTCTTTCTCCTAATCTGTGCCTTATGGTTTTCAAGATATGGCTAATACAAGGGCAAGTGCTAGAAGGAATGAGGAAGACGTGGTGGATCAAGAGGTTCCTCCACAAGCTCCAATTGATCCTTTGGTCAAGAATGTTGCTCATGCGGAGTTTAGGGCAACTCATCAAGGTTTGGCTCAATCTCTGACAACTCAAGCTCAAGCCATGACGACCCAAGCCAATAGAGAGGTGGTAGCCCCCGTGAACCCAAATGTGGGTATGACTGGTTCAAGAGTGAGGGATTTTATCAAGATGAACCCTCCGAAGTTTTATGGATCCAAAGTGGAAGAGGATGCTAAAGAATTTATAGATGAGGTATAGGGTACTTGATATTATGGGGGTGACTTCGGTAGAAACAGAGCTAGCCGCTTACCAATTGAAAGGTGTTACTCAAGTGTGGTATGAATAATGGAAAGATGGGAGGCCGGTAGGAGCGGGTCCAATAGAGTGGGAAGTGTTCAAATCAGCATTTCTTGATAGGTTCTTTCCCCTAAAGTTGAGGGAGGCTAAGATGCATGAGCCCATTAACCTTAGGCAAGGTAGCATGAGTGTTAAGCAGTATACCTTGAGATTTACCCAACTATCCAAGTATGC
Organism: Solanum acaule; assembly: GCA_036250505.1. Lineage (NCBI taxonomy): Eukaryota > Viridiplantae > Streptophyta > Magnoliopsida > Solanales > Solanaceae > Solanum > Solanum acaule. The sequence continues at coordinate 2,372 of JAJOOR010035228.1, read as the reverse complement.
TCCATCTATGGTGACAAATGCGAGGGATATGATGAATAGGTTTTTAACGGGCGTGTATGACATGGTAGGAAAAGAATGTCATACGGCAATGCTCCTTCAAGATATGGATATCTCACGTCTTATGGTGCATGCCCAACTAATTGAGGAATTAAAGCTTAAGGAGAAGGATAGTGAAGTAAAGAGGGCTAGAACCGGAGATGGAAACCTCTCCAACACAAGGATAGATGGGCAAGGTCACCCTACGTATGCTAGACCAAAGTTCCTCGGGCAAGGGCCCTCAAGTACTCCTAAGTTCTACTAAGAGAGGGTGTCTAACCCTAAGCCTTAAAGAGATGGTAGTGGATTTTATTACCGGGATGTAGTAAGTGTGATAGAAGGCATGAGGGTGAATGTTTAGCAGGTTCCAATGTTTGTTTTGGTTGTGGAAAGCTAGGCCACAAAATAAGGCATTGTCCTATAGTTGCTAGAAATAAGGGAGATAGTCATTGTAGATCTCAACCCTACCTTTTATCCAGTCCAATTGGTTTAGGTGCGAGTCCCCTCAAGCAAAACTGATTTTATGCACTTCAAGCTAGAGGCGAAGAAGAGTGTAATCCCGGTATGTTAGTAGCTTCTTTATTGATTGCTTATGCTTTGTTAGAATTTATAAGTCATTTTGTGATGTGTTGGTTGTATGCACTACCTAGTGAAGGCGAGAGAGAAAAGTGTAAGTGTTGACCAACTTCAAGGAGGAAGTTATCTTTTAAGATTGATTTTTAGTATGGATCCGACCTTGGTAGAATTAAAATAGATGGTGTCTAGAAAATTCGTTCGGTCTTGCTCCCAAGGGGAAGATGGTGTGCCTTGATGGTAAGGTCATTGTGTGTCTGTATGTTACCATGATTTCATTATATGCATATTCTTGAGAAAACTATGTTTTAGTAAGAAAATGAGCTTTTATGATTGATTTTCTCATGTTGTTGTGTGTTGTGCAAAAGTTGCCTTCATGCTCCATGAGATGAATTGTTGAACATGCTTTAGTATGCTTTTGAGAGTAAATTTCATATGAGTTTCATGAGAGTGTGTTGAGCATATTTTAGTTCGGAGATGGTAGTTCCTCCTTGAACATGAGTAAATGTTGAATTTCATGCATTTTGGATGTGTTGCATTGAGTATGTTTAGTTTGGAGATGAAGTTCCTCCTTTGTTATATGCATTTAGATGTGTTGCATGCATGATGGGTCGCTAGTCTAAAGTTGTTACCTTAAGAAGTGCCTAAAGTGTCATTCGAGGGCGAATGTTTCCAAGGGGGAGATATTGTAACACCCCCGAAACTAGTAGGCTAAACTAGAGGTTGACGTGAGGGTTAGAGTCGTGGATTTAACTTCCCGTACTTAGAATGAAGGGTTTTGGGGTAGAACATCAAGGTACGACTCCCCAAGGACCAACTAAGGGTCCTTGAGGAGGACCCTAGCAATACTGCCCAAGAGAAGCTGCCCAAGTGATGAGTCCACAAATTGGACTCATTTAGGGCTTTATTTTAATAGAAATAGTGTCCTCGAATGCTTGTTTTATCTCAATACCTGATTAAATTGCTTAAGTTTAAGGTATTTGAAGTTTTACTGGAAGCATGACACTTAGGCGCAAAATGGAGCAAAAAGGGGCTGAGAAGAACAAGGAATGAAATTCTGCGGATCGCCGAGTTCAACTTGGTGAGTCGCCGAACTGACATGCACCGCCCTTTGTTCTAGTACACGAAGCCTTGAAGGAAGTGGATCGAAAGGCGAGGAAATGAATAGTCGGCGAATCACCGATTAGTTCCGCGAAGTAGTACTGTACCGCCCAATGATCCAGAATACGAGGATGCTGAAGGCAAGACACTAAAGGCGATGAGCTGATTAAAGGGTAGATTGCCGAGTTCATCGGCGATCTCGACTAATGTCGCCGAACGATCCTCCGCAGCACAATCTGTGAAAACTATAAATACTAGTTAGAGTTATAGTCTTAGGGTGGAACATATTTAGAGTAAAAATTATTATTAGTCTATAGTATTTTTCTCTCAAGTTTGGAGAGGGTTTTGTGGAGACTTGAAGAAAGGAGTTCATCTTCCCCAAGTTGGAAGTGGGTCTTCTTTATTCTTCTTCCGTAGCTTAATTCAAGGTTTAATTTCTTATTCCAGTTGATTTGTTTATCATGTTAGGTATAATTTCTTATTTCTTGATGTGTGGCTAAGAACCCCCATTTTTGGGGTGTGATTTAGCAAATATGGGTTGATATTCTTGTTGGGTCTTGCTTGCTGATAGGTTAGATGTATTTTAATGGTGATTTCACCTAGTGGTTGTGGTTTAATCTAAAGGGTTTGTAGTTGCAAATACAAAGCCACCCATGTGTTTT
>JAJOOR010035227.1:0-12895 GCA_036250505.1 Solanum acaule | reverse complement strand
ATCCCCCCCCCCCCCCCCAAACTAATTTAAAATGAAATAAATACACCACAAATGCTGACATGGCATAGAGAGTGTGCACACTCTCTTGAAGGTAAGTGATGAGTGCACAAATTGGACACATGTCATTTTTTGATTGGTAACTTTATAATTAGTTAGTACACATATTTATTGATATTAAAACTTGTATATATTTATTTTTTTTATTTTTTTATTTGTAAAATATTTATTTTAATTTATTTTCACTTTAATTTTTTTAAATTAATTTATTATATTTTCACTGAATGTATTTTTTTTTTAAAATTGTGTATTTTTTTTAAAGAAAATAATAATTTAAAAGTGTCCTTCAATTTTAACGTTTTAATTTTTTAATGTTTTATTTGATTTTCTTCACTTATTTTGATATTCTTTCAAAATTAACTTATTTCAAATACAAGACATTTGGAATTAAATTTGAAATCAAATCGAAACGAAAGACAAAGAAAATAAAATCAATAGAAATATAAAAGAGAAAAAATAATGAATGTAGGTAAAAGAAAAAGTTTCGATACAAGGTAAAAAATGTGTATTAACTTAATTTAAATACAAGATAAAGAAAATGAGAATATTTTTTTAAAATTAAAAATTAATTTTTTTAAAAAAAATTAAAGCACGTCGGCACAAAAGGTGCACAAATATATGGAAAAAAAAAGTTAGGGGGTAATAGGACCTTAGTTAAGTTTAGGTGCGTCTATGGGATTTCGGTCATAGTCTAGGGGGGTACTTATGCCTTATCCCAAATAATTTTCTCTATATAAACATTAGATTAAAAGTCGCAAAAAAAAGGTTTAACCATATTTATCGAAAGATAAACAATAAAATATGCCTTTTGGCTATCAAAGTAGTGTCATGACTGCGAATGGTTTTGAATAAAGGACTTGCCAAGACATCATTTAATCCAAATTATTTGAGCGACATATGTTATTTCATTAAACTCCAAAAGATGTGTTTTTACATTTTAATTAACTTATCAAGTACACAACTAATTATATAAGATGTATAATATTCAGATTTTGTATGTAGAGACCTTGAATAGGAGAAAAGCTATTGCAATTGATGAATAAAATGTTTGTACCACTTTTTGAAAATACAAATATAGACAATGAAACAATTACATATCGTTTCTAAAGGCTTTGGTAATGAATAACTACAGTAAAATGAAGAATTAATAACAAAATGCATAAACACTTAGAATCAAATCATTTTGGTTTTAAGATTAAAAAAAATATTTCATTTCATCTTTGGAAAAAATATTCTTGACAATTTATTGTAGGTCTTTACCCGCTCGAAAACACTTATACTATCAAATTTTCAAAAGAAGATTATTGACGTAGTTCACCACCGCGCGAAGCGCGGGCAATTTACCTAGTCTAGCATAATTTCAAAATGTGCACTTTTATTACTAATTTTTAGCTCATTTTAAAATTTTACCTTTTCTGAATATTGACAAAATTTTGTTGGTACAATAAACAGATGTGCATAAATTGATATTAAAAGTACATGAGATATACATTAGCAATATTTTTTTTTTCAATTTTTTTTCCTCACTTCTTAACCATTTACCTCTTTATTTCTCAAACTTTTGTGTGTGGTAGTTCATCTGAGTCAAGGAGGATGGGAAATGAAAAAGGTAGAGACAACTGATCTGAAGAAGAACGATTTTTTTCATCTTCTGTCATCTAAAAAATTGATTCAAATCTCTTTTTCGTTGATAGATCTTTTGAGGCTTTTTATATTGCATACTTATCTCAAAAGGTGTGTATATTTAGTAAATGGAGCATCTGTTGTTTGAATTTTTTTACTATGAAACTTATTTTTGTTGTTCTATTTTTGCATCATGAAAAGATTGAGAGATGACTCTCCATTTGGGTTTTCCCACAGAGATCCATAAGATCTTTGTCTTATGTTTACTTTTTTGGGGTCTAGTTTGTACGCACATAACTTGTTTAGGTGAATTGTTGATAAATTAGTAATTTGTATTTTCTATGATGGATAGTATGTGTATGTTAGTGATCAAGAATTGTTAGATGCCATTTTTTATAACTTAACAACTTAGAGTACTTAAAATCATTTTTTTTTGTCTTCTACTCAACTTTATCATGCACAACTGATGATAAAGATTGAGTCTTTACCTATGCTGTGTTGTTAGAGTTGATCTAGATTGATTTTTATTTTTCAGATAATTCTTTTTTATTTCAATGGCTCCAACATATCAACAGTACCACTATTTATTTGGTTGTATCATATCAAATGATTTATCAATTTTGAATGAACTTTTAAAAGCCTTTTCTTCAATCCAAAGATAAATATTGATTTCAAGTGAATGAAAGTATAACATTACTCTATATTAATAAATTGGACAAACAAATTTTACAGCCAACTAGCTATGGTTCTCTTTGTCAAAGTCAATCATAAGTTTCTTAAGGTGGTCTGGGTAATATAAGTGCTTATAGTGTTGTTGATAGAGATGGCGCTAGCAAGCAAAAAATGACAATTGATGAGGCATTCTCTTACTTGAACCAATTTAAGGACACATTTCCAAATCAAAGTGAGAAGTATATCAAGTGCCTTGTCATTGTGATGGAATTTAAGAGCAAAAGGTTTCCTACTAGAATTTGCCTATTTTCTATTGTCATTAATTTCTATTCTTATTTGATGATTTATGTGGAACAAAGTCTTTAATATTTTTTACATAATCGATATAGTTGGTGTCATAGAAAAACAGAAATATTTATTTAAAGGCATCCTCGTTTACTCCATGGTTTAAATCCTTTTTTGCCCTAGGGCTATGAAATATTCTTGAATGATGAAGATGACATAACATATTTCATGGAACAAGCACTCAGTTTTGTGAAGAAAACAAAGGTTACATTTATGTTACCTTATGATATTAATTATAAAAGGTGTACCTTTTTTTATTAAAAAAACTTTACTCCTAACTTATTGCCTCATAACTTCTTAAAGGAACGGTTAGAAAGTTACTGTGAGCTCATAGATGATTTTTTAATGTTTGTAAAGGGGTGCAAGAACGCCAAAGAGGTGTACAATATGGTGATAAATATTTATAATTTGAGTATACAGATATTATTGACAACCCTCTTGTTCTTGTTTAGAAGTACATTTTGTGTAGGTTGCCATATTTCTCAAAGACCATCCAGAGTTGCTAGAAGAGTTAAAAAAAAAATTCTAGGACGATTTAGTTACTACTTATCAATTATGTTATTTAAACGATGCTAAAACATTGATGAAGTTAAATATAGTACTGTTATCATGCTCCTTGTTTCAAATATACATCGCAATGTGGATTTAATGTAAAACATATTTGAAATAGTTTGATTTAAAACTCATATTGTTCTATATGATCGTTCATCCTTTGTTTCATGTAGCCCAACATTGTCAATTTGACATTCATTTTTTTATCATATGTGAGGTATGTTATTATTATTATTTTCATTTTAACATTTTTAATTAGTATAATATTAGAGATAAAGATAATACAATGTTTGTATTAATTATGCATATGTTGAGGGTTATAGATTTATAAAATGGTCTAACTATAGTGACAAAATTAGCCTATTTAAATATAACTAGTACAATCCGTCCTAGTTTGGTATAAGTCATCTATTTATCTGCTCTGTCCATTTCAATCCAAGCCATAAAAAGGGTAAACTAATATCTTAAGCCAGATTGATCCATGGGTTATCTTATCAAACTGTTTTAAAGAATACCTTTTCTTGTTAGATATGTTATATGTTGATGTAATAAAGAAAAAAATATAATTTTAATAAGTACCAAAAAGTTAGAAAATAAAAAAATAAAGCAATTGAAATTTAGTAAGAAGTGGACGGATGGGGGCATGAACCACATTTTATCCCAATAAATTGTAACCGAAATAACTTTTGAGTGAGTCAGTGAGTCAGTAAGTCATCTATTTATAAACTCAAATTCAAATAAATTTATCATAACCGATCCATTTGGTAGATATACCGACTTGAGTAGTCTTGAGGGGAGTTAGAGTTTAGATCATATAAAATTTAGTTAGAAGAAATGTGATCACATAACCTTCTTTCCATTTGAAATAGATTTAAATGACAGTAAACTTATCCCTTAGCCAAGAAAATGCATTCCATAATATTTGGTAAAATCATTTAAACGACCCTCATAAAGTCATCTTGTTCAGCATTAATTTAGTATATACAATATGATGTAATATAATTCCTCTTTTCAAATATTGAAGTATAATTGTAAACATTAAATACTCCACATAGTCTTGACTTTTGTGAGGAAATAATTGACCGAACAATTATTTCAAAAATATAAGGTTAATTGCATTAATTACAAATTAATTAATAAACACAAAATTCTACAGAAAAGTGTAACAGCGTGTTCTGCAATTCTCATAATCAGATTAATTTATCATAACCGACATATTTGGTAGATATACCTACCTGAGTAATCTTGAGGAGAGTTAGAGTTTAGATCAAATAAAATTTAGTTAGAAGAAATTTGATCACATAACCTTCTTTCCATTTTTAATAAATAGAAATGATGGTATACTTAGCCCTTAGCCAAAGTGTTCTATTTCAGTTGGTAAAATCATTTAAATGAACCTCATAAAGTCATCCGTTTCAGCATTATAGAGAAAGTAGTATATATAATATAATATAATCTAATTCCTCCTTGGAAAAATTGAAGTATAATTTTAAACATTAAATATCCAACATAGCCTTAGATTTTGTAAGAGAACAATTGATTGCATAATTGGTTAAATTGTAATCACCCTCGAGGTCATTTGTGTGTTTTAGGTGCTTTTACTGTTTTTCCCCTTTCTTACCTTTTCTATGGTGTTTGTGTGGTGTCGGAATGGGTAGCATGCTTCTCGAGGTAATTGGTTGAGTTTAGTTTAACTTTGTCAATCTTTTGTGGCCTTTTGCTTAAAGAGTTGAATTTAGTCAACTTGCAGAGATTTTGATGTCAGATCGGAGTTTCATCAGTTCCATCAGCTATTGAAGAGTTATTTTGGTCAAGTGTGATGATTGGTTATGGTTTTGAGGCTTTTTTTTTTTGGAGTTGGTGCGAGTAGGTGTTTTAGGGACAAATAATTTTGTCATTTATAAATCATATTTCATCACTTAAAATCTTGTGTGTTGAATGAAATTTCGTCAATGAGTCATCACTTAATGTGTGTCGCTAAAAGTATACAACAACGATTTAGTGGTTCGTCACAAAAAATATTATATTAACTGCTAAAAGAAAAATTGTCTGCAAATGCATAAACATTTGTGTGGAATTTTCTTATCAAAAAACTTTGAATTTTTTTGTAGTTAATAGTATATTTTTTCAATAAATATGTTATTACTATCAATAAAATTATGTCGTCGCGAATTATTTAGTTCAATAAGTGACGACATTAATTGTCTCGAAAGTTATATGTATTTCGTAGTGAACAGATGTAGTTTCGTCACTAACAACTACTTTTTATATACAAAAATATATTTTATCCTTAAATGTATAAACTAAGGAAACAATTATTATTATTAAAAAAACTTAATAATTTTGTGGGTAAATCTATCATTTTGTCACTAAAAGTATTAGTTTTACCGACAATATATATTGTCATTTTAAACTATCATGATTACAGACAATTACAATTGTCATAACATAAAAAATATCTGGCACTTCAACTTTACGAGCTTCTTCCTCGAAGTGTGCACTTTCAAATAGTTGTTTTAACCTGTAATACTACTGTCGACTTCTTTTTTTCTGGATATCCTCACAACTATCTTTCATGTAATGTTCATCCAAAGTAATCTCAAACCACTCCTAAAAAAACAAATATGTTTTGAATACACATAAAAAATGATCAAAATACCTCTTATATTAAAATAACAATCATCACATCTCCTAGCATAGTAATTAATTTCAATCTGACAGTTTTTTATTAACTATCAAACTTGCATCTTGTTGAAATAATTTATACAATAGCTTAGTTTATAAAAAAAAAATTAAAAAATTACAGTTCATATGTGATTTTACACTAACAAGGAGAACTTAGAAAAACATTTAAATGGGCTGAAGAGTTGGAGTAGGAACAACCTAAAGGCAAGGCTCTGCTACTTTAGTTTACAGAATGTCCTTGCCAACATAAACTTACAATATTTTGATTCAGATAAATAAAATTGTGATCCAAGCTGAAAATTCTGATCCACAAGTTTCTATCTTTCTTAGAAACTACTGATCCACAATCATCTTCTTGATATCCTTTATATGATCTACTTTTTCAGAAAATAATAATAATTACAGCTCATATGTGATTACTCTCGAATCATATGGAATAAGCTTTTATACTAACAAGGAGTACCTAGAAAAGTATTTAAATGGGCTGAAGAGTTGGAGTAGGCACAAGCTAAAGGCAAAAGCTCTACTATTGTAGTTTATAGAACGTCTATGGGAGCATAATCTTACAATAATATAATTAAGATGAATAAAATTGTGATCCAGGTTGAAAATACTGATCAACAAGTTTCTATCTTCTTTAGAAATTGCTGATATATAGGCATCTTCTTGATAGCATTTATACAATCTCCTACTTTTTCAAAAGATACTAATAATTATAGTTCATATGTGAATACTCTAAAGCCCTATGTAGTATAATTTTACACTAACAAGGAGTCCCTAGAAAGCATTTAAGTGGGCTGAAAAGTTGGCGTTGGAACAAGCTAAAGGAAAAAGGCAGTTGCTGCTTTCATTTACAAAATGTCCCAGGCAACATAAGCTTACAATCAGGTTGAAAATATTGATCCACAAGTTTCTATCTTCTTTAGAGGATCGCTGAGAAATTGTTTACGAAGGAAGCTTGAAGAGATGGATATATGCCCTAGTTGTTATTTTAGTATCAATTAGTTGAGTTAATGTGCTAATTGTTTGTTTTAGTAGCAATCAGTATGCCCCTAATTGTTGTATTAGTAGCAATTAGTTGAGCTGATGTACTAGTTATTTGTTTTCTAGTTTATTAATGGTTGATAATACTGATCCATAACTTTACATCTTCTTTAGAGGATCCGTGAGAAATATTTTAGGAAGGAAGATTGAAAAGATGAATGTATGCTCGGAGTTTGTCTAGAACGACCTTTGGTTTGGTTTTTGAGGTTTTTGGGGATATATTTGTGGCTTTCGGCATTTTGTTTGTTATTTCATTGAAAGTGTTGACTTTGGTCAATATTTTGATGAAACGACTTTTGTTGGTTGTTTCATTGATTCCGTTAAGTCCAAAATGTCATTTCTAGTCTAGTATCATACTTAGTTTGTGTCGACAGGATTCTGAACGAGTTCCGGACCCCAACAGAGGATTTTGTTCTTTAGTGATTTTACTGATGCAATGTTGCTGGTGCAGAATTCATTCCTTTGTCGTGATCATGGAGATTCTCCTCCCTTTTCCTTCGCATATGAGGGCTCTGGTGCATTCGTGAAGTGTCATCTTTGCTGACCTTTGCAATCACGAGGAGGTCTCCATGATGGTGAAAATAAATTCAATGCTTGCCAATGTCTTTTTTAAAAAACAGGGCAGCTACCAAAACCCCATTTGCAATATGATTTTTAGGTGATTTTTGGAGCATTTCTTGTCGGATTTGGGTGATTATTGTAGGATGGTTTGTCTTGATCAGAAACCGGGTTGTATTCATGTTTGGGGCCAAAGTTATTTGAGTGGTTGAAAACCTTGTAACATAGTCAATTTCGTGACTCCATGTGCGGTACCACACTTGCTTGTTGGGGATTTCTTGTTCTTTTGAGTCACTTTATTTATTCTTTCTTTGTAATGATTGTTTTAAACATATTATAATCTAGTAGTACTATATGATTTGGTTAAATCTAAGGATTAGCTTAGATTTTGCTGCCTAGTTGATTTATGGCCATTGTTGGGTTGTTTAGGTAGTATTAGCCAAAAGCCTTAGTTTAGGTTGCCCTTCTGCTTGTTGACTAGTATCCTTAGAAAATTATCATAGGTCACATGAAACTAAGAATTGTTGTGTGTGTTTTAATTTTGATTCAGTTTGTATGGCTTTATAAATTCTTGAATTTGTGATTTCTTTCTCGATTATTGAGTTGTTGGTCTTAAGGTCGTGAGCTAAAAGCAGGTGTTCTTGGTTAGTCCTCTTGTGGTGTGACGAGTATTCTTCCCAGTTTTCTGTCGATGAAATGAGTTAATTGTGATGATGCCTGAGAGGGGTGATACTTTTAGGATGATCTTTGATGGAAATGACTTGATTTTAAAAAGGGAAAACTTAACTTTAATGAGTTGAAAGTTTGTGACACCCATTTGATTCAAGAGTCATAAAAATCCCTTTTACTTGATTATTTGTAAATTTTCGATATCTTTTACTCTAATGAGCTCGCTTAATCATTTTGGGTAGCCCATTGTCTAAGGTTGGGGTTACAATCACTCATGAGGATTTATATTAATGGTAACCTCGATGTGCCATCCCGGGCGGCCCGTGGATACATTTATCGGGGTTAGTGGCTTTTGGTTAAGCTTGAGGTATCATTCTAGGCAGCTCGATGTTTCTTTTGGGCTTATAGGTTTCCTTACTTGGTTTTGAATGTCATCATAGTGTGAGTTGGCTTTGAGGTGTATTAGTGTATTATGACTAATGCATAACTTGTGACTTAATCTTTGATATTATTTTACTGTCCTTTATCTTATATTTGTTGTTTAGATTCTTCCCTTGTCTTTTATTTATATATATTTGATCTTTTTGAGCTCAGTCAGCCTATGATGCCTGCTAAGTACACCGTGTTTTGGTAATTATACCACACTTCTATACATTTTGTGATGCAGCTCCTAGTTCGAGCCACCCTCAGTGAGCGTTGGATCTTCCTCGATTGTCACAGATAGGATCGTGGGGAGCTTCGATCGTCTAGAGAGTTGTTGCTTTCCCTCTTTTACACTGACTTATATTTTGTATTTTGGATTAGTAAAATCATTTGAGTTTGGGACCTTCTATATTTAGTAGCTCATGAAGTATCCATTAGTTTATTTTTCTTCTCTTTTCGTTATTTGTCTTATTATAAATATATTATTGTCTTCCGCAAGTTTTATTTGGGTTTATGCTTGTCCACTTGGAGGGTGATAATGGACACCATTATGGCTCGATCTTTTGGTCGTGACAACATGGTATCAGAGCACTTGGTTCACCAGTTTCACAGTTAAAGGACAAAGTTCCTATTAGAGTTTTATGGATCGATACCATGACATCCGTATCTAATCTTCGAGAGGATATAGGGCATTCTTAGGGATACTTCATTATTTCTTGGTTCTTATTGTGCGTTTATGGTTGTAGAAATATCTAAAGTCTGTTTGTTTCATTCTTTCAGAGATGCCTAGGACGAGGTCAAGTGCGGATGGACGATAACCTCCTAGACCTCCAGGTAGAGCTGCAGCTAGGGGTACATGTCGAGGAAGACATAGAGGTCAAGAGAGAGCATGGACTACAATACTAGCTCAAGACCACGAGCGAGTAATAGCACTAGAGCTTGAGGTAGAAGTTAAGTATGTCTAGCATTAGCCGAATGGTACAAAGCCAGCGCAACCTCCACCACGGTTCGTGGCCACCCCAGTACTTCAGGATGATTTTTCCAGGATCCTCTGATTCAAGTAACGCATGTCGCATAAGGGTATTATGCGTAGCACTTCATCTTGACACCAAGTCAGAGATGAGGCACAAACTTCAGCCCTATCATATACAAAGTGTATGTAGACCCCAACGACATATCATATTGTTATGGCCCCTTCTTTATTGGCTTAGCCAGTTCTGACCTTTTCTCCACCTATGGCTCTTAGGCCAACTATATCGTCTAAGGAGCATAAGATGGTGGGATGATTCATCACATTGGGTCCTCCTAGGTTGTCTAGTGCTGCATGCGAGGATGCTAATAAGTTTCTGCTCAGTTATCAGGAGAGGGTGCATAACCTCGGACTAGTGGAGTCTCACAGGTTTGATTATACCACCTTCCAATTTGATGGGTCCATGAAGTAGTGGTGAATAACTTATCTTTAGTGCAGACTAACCAGGTCACCTTTGATGAGTTAGACTTAGTTCTTCGAGGCTTTCTTGGAAAAATATGTACCTCATAGCTTGATGGAGCGGTTGCGAGATGAGTTTAGAGACTTGACTGAGGGATCACTTTATAGTTGTAGAAAATGAGGCACGGTTCCATGAGTTTGGTAGACATACATCTATGTTGATGCCGACAAAGCACGAGAGGCTGTCTAGGTTTTTTTGAGGACTCTCATGTCTATTGTGGATGGCTGTATAGTAGATGGTGGTATCGAGTTGCTCTTTCCTTCCGATTGTTGACCATGCACGCACAATTGAGGGGATTCATGGTGAGGCTAATGGAGGTATGCACAAAATTCCCCACTGTAAGAGTGGTTTCATTGGGTCTTAGTCCCGTGGTAGGGAGTTCCCAAGCAGAGGCTACCTACAACCGTATTTGCCTGCTAGGCTAATTTAGGCAATTCTATAGATTAAATATGGAAGCACTGCAGGTTCTAGTGGTTAGATGGTTCGAGCACTTGTTGAGGCTTCTCGTGGTGTACATTTATGGTATTTACATTGTGGTGGTCTATCAGGTTTAGTCGAGTCGTCTCAGAGGTGTACTACTGGTAGAGGTTGCTACGAGTGTGGTGTAGTGTTTCACTTTGCCTGAGAGTGTCCTATGACCAGTCATTGTAGGAGGAAGGGTCAGTCGTGTCAACAGAATTAGACGAGTTAACGAGGTCACCCCAGGGCTCTAGTGTAGGGTACTAGGGGTTTTCCCTAGAGTATTAGAGGTGGTCATCAAGCAAGAAGAAAAGGTCGTCAAGATAGACGCGGCCATATATATACCTTCTCGAGGAGGCTAGAGGTAGAGACATCGGATGTGGTTATCACAGATACAATCTCCATATCCCATCATCCTTCTTATACTTTATTTGATCCGGGGTTTACATTTTCATATGTGGTTGCCTTGAATGCTCCATAGTTAGGGTCATCTTGTGAGTAAATGTATCTACTTATGTATGTAGCTATCCTATAGGTGATTTTATAGTAGTGAATTGAGTTTATAGAGCTTGTGTGGTGACAATTTGGGGTATGATACTTTGGTAGACCTTATTGTGTTGGACATGGTAGATTTCGAATTGATTTTAGGCATGGATTGGTTGTCTCTCTATCATGCAGTCATGGTTTGCTTCTCCAAGATTGTTACTTTGTGCATGCCTGGTATCCTCTTCTTGTGTTGGCCAAGTCTGATGGTTATTTTCTGAGAGGTGTCATCTCTTTTCTGATAGCGCGACAGTTGGTATAGAAGGGGTGTCTTTCTTATCTCGCCTATGTTCATGATACTAGTGCCAACACTCGTCCTCTTAATTCAGTTCTTTTGTTAGAGAGTTTGCAGATCTGTTCCTTACTAATATACCTGATCTTTGCCCTGACCGTGCTATTGATTTTGGGATTGATGTTGAGCCAGGTACGCTACTAGTTTCTATTCAACCTTGTCAAATGGCTCCGTGTAATGACCTGAGAGCACCCCGTAGTCGTTACCGACGTATTCGACCTCTTGGAGGTCTTATACAAGCCCTTAGCATTCGTCATAGCATTTATCATAGTATAACACAAGACTTAAAAATCACCTCATTAAAACCTTTAATACAAAATCGGAATACTACGTCCCAATGTAGCCATCTTAAAACATGACCACAACACAATAGGGACACAACCCTTACAATACAAAAGAACTACTATCTAGTACATTGAACTTAAGGAAACTCTTTAATATGAAGGTCCTTGAATCTTTAAGGACACACTCGAACTTGGGAATAGTAAGTCAAGCTCATCACTTCAAGGAAAAGTCCTTTAGCCACCACCACCTACACTTGGTGTAAAAAGATGAAGAAGAATGGTGTTAGTACAAGAATGCACTAAGTATGATAACCATGCAAAAACATGCTTATAAAAGGACATTTAGTTGGAAACCATGCATCATGCCATTTTAGAGAAACTTCAAGAACACTTTAATTCCATAGGAACAACATAAATCCACATACATCTTCATACACATGGAAACCATTCATAATAGCACATAGAGCCACTAATAACATTTTAGGCACATTCAATGCATACCATACATTACCTTCCTCTTTATCTTAACTCCTTTCCTCAAGAAACCCTTAGGAAATACGTGGTGCAATGTATCACTTTAAGGTTACCAAAGGTGAACTTACATATAGCCTTCATCAATCCAACCACATATATTCATAGTCATAAGCATACCATAAGACATAGTCTTCACATAGGAACCATCATCTAAGACAACACCCAAGTCACAGTAGTGCAACGTGCAAGTAGATCCCATAATACTACTCACACCAAGTACTCCTAGGAAGCCACCATAGACTAGGCACATCATATTCAACAAGTCATAACATCTTCATTTAACATTAGACATAAGACCAACATACTTCATAAAATCATATAAGACTCATTCATCTACTACATCATTAGTCATAATCCATTTAGTTCATATCATAGGTAAACCACCTTCACAACCGCTTCACAAGCTCACTTGTGCAATGTACACATGGAGTCCCATACCCCCACTATACTAAGCAAACCGATTAAGAAGTCATAAGTGTAATTCACATGCATAATCATACTTCATGTCTTGACATGAGTAAAGTCAACCTTAACATGCTTTCATAGTAACATACATAGACCATAGTCTTCATTACATAAAGAGCCTAATCATAACCTCCCTTAGAGTCCACTTGTGCAATGCATAAGTAGGGTCCATAGTCCTACCTACACTAAGTAACTCTTCA
>JAJOOR010035226.1:0-14843 GCA_036250505.1 Solanum acaule | reverse complement strand
GTAGGATAGTTCTTCTCATGAACCTTTAGTTGCCTTTAAGCATAGGCAATCACCTTACCATTTTGCATAAGAACACATCCCAATCCAACTCTAGAGGCGTCACAATATAATACAAAGACATTCGTACCTTCCGGTAAGGTCAACACCGGAGCGGAAATAAGTCTATCTTTCAACTCTTGGAAACTTTTCTCAGAAGCTTCGGACCATATAAACTTGGCATTCTTTTGAGTCAAAGCCGTTAATGGAGAAGTAATAGAGAAAAACCCCTCAACAATCTTCTATAGTAACCGGCCAAACCCAAGAAGCTTCTATTGGGTAGCGACCCTTTTTAAAGAGACTTAACTTATACTTGCGGCACTCAAAAGCGATTAACAAGGGCATACTGATTTTAATCTAGAAGAGGGATTAGATGCATAATGACCTCCGAAAAGTAATTTAAGCAAATAACCAACGAGCTTTTCATGTATATATAATGTCCTCACAATCAAGGATGAAATAACAAGAATATTACAAGCTTTTGAGTACCGAAATCAGCCTGCTCATGCTTCACACAAACATTCGAAAGTAATAGTAGATTTAGGATATTACAAGACTTGGGTTTGCACACCCCAAAAAGAACAAAACATATAGCCATATTTATATTACAATTCATGGTGACATGATCAAATCAGCCCTCAAAATCCCATGTAAATATACAACACATATAATATGTACAAGTCCCAAGGTTTATACAAAATATAGATGTCTATATGTAAATGTGGTCTTCCTTAAGGCTCTCAAAACATCTATCTCCAATGGCTAGCTTCAAGCATCATCTCGAACATCCCTACGATAGAAACAACTATCGCTAAGCATATAGCTTAGTGTGTAAAAACTATAGGTTTGGAGCTCTCAAATTCAACAAGTTATCATTCTCAAGTCAAGGGCAGCATAGTTGAACATAATAAATAAATCAAGTAAACAATATATAAAGAGTATCAAGTTTTATATTTAAAGATCCAAATGTCAAGAACACTCATAGCACAGTTTTCCAAGAGATTCATCAACAAGGCTCGCCCAATATATACATCATGTCGTCACACCAAGCACAAGCAAGTATCAAGGTCAAAACCCCATAATCAAGAGAACCAAGAACCATATTAAAAATGGCTTCCTAGTTCATACTTAAAATGGACAACTTCCATTCTTAAGACGGACTAAAAATCCAGAATTAAGATGGTAAATGATCAGAATCAAGAGGCATGCCAAGAGTGACAAAGTCACAGCCACAAGAAGAACAAGGTCCCAACAAAAGTGCCAAGTGATCAAACAATCCGTAGAAGTGGGCGAGTTACACAAGCGTCGTTAATGTATTAAAGAATACCAATACGACAAAGTGACAAGAGGTAACCAAGGTACCAAAGTAAATATTCAGATATACTAGCAGCTAAAAAGAGTACAAGTATAAGTTTATACACAAACCTCAGTTCTTTAGCACAAAAATAGTCCAATCCAACTTCACGAGTTCAAATCGTAGACCAACCAACGTATCAAAGTCTTCAACTCGTACACGAGGATATACAACCTTAAAAAATGAATTCATCAATAACTTATTTACTTTTGTAGTAGCTCAATAATGATGGTGTAACACAGGGTTATCATCATAAGTAAGCCTAGCCTGTACAAATACGACTATACTCCAAAAACAGAAATTCTGCCCAATAAAAGCATTTCATGTCGCAACTTAGATTTGAAAGAGAAAACGGCCAAAATGGAATTTATATCCTTCATAAAAGATGTAGGTACATCTTTTAAGCTTGCAAATTATCAATAATCACCGCAAAAGATGCTTTGTACAAAAAGATATAATCAAAACAGTAACAGTTGAACATACAGGATTTCAAATTCCAGAATCTGGACAGAACATGTCATATGTTGCGTCCCTTATTTTGTAGTCATAAAAGCTAAATTAGAGTTTACCAGAAACAGAAGAGTTCTAGGTATAGGAATCAGCTTTCCAAATCATATTTATTCACCGAAAAAGGAGTTATACGGAACGATAAATTCTAAAAGTACTAAACACTACTCAGCTAAAAAAAAAAAGTTTTGATTACTCACCAAAAGGTAGGATGTCTCGACTTCCACCTTGAAGGACCAAGGTTTTCTCTTGTGATGTTGATGAACAACAGGTTAGAAAATGTTCTTAGTTTCTTGGACTTCAGTTCCAAACGAAAATAACAAGAGGAGGTGTGATAATATAGTCCTAAGAGTGATGCTTAGTCACATATACAACTGTTACTAAAAGGTGTTGCCCCAAATTATTGGGTGCTGCCCAAAATGTATACATATACACCTATATGTATATAATTGATACCAACACTTTCAATTCATATGAAATTTTAATTAGAAAAAATACGTAAATACCCCCATACAATACCTTAAATTACGAGCACAATTTATTTTAAGTAAGGGTGCAAATATCACAAAATTTCAAGTTCGCAAAATAAGAGTAAAACATATTGTTGTAATTAAGAAATGATGCATCGACATGCAAGAGTTGGTCTAGTATTTTAGGGGTGTTATAGGACATTAGAGTGGATTTACACTTATGTTGGTGTTGGATTGAAGCTTGATGTTAGGTCTTCACTTTATCTTAAAAGTGGGTTCAATTTTATAGGTATTCATATCTATAACACACATTGGAAATAGTTAGAAACAATCCAAGAAAAGTTTAGAAAATATGTTGCAGACAGACTCGCCGAACCGATCGGCGAGTCGCCGAATCACTTAGGCGAGCCAAATTGAGCTCGCCGAAAGGATTAGCTCCAAAAATTCCTAGAAAAATTATGGGTCGGCGATGCTAAGAGCTTTTCGGCAAATCGCCGACATCATTCGGCTAGCACAGAGAAGCCCGCCAAAAGTTACAGTATATTTTAGGGGTTATGGGAACAGAAAAGGAGATCAGAGAAGACCTTTGGCGAGTAGCCGAGTGCACTAAGCGAACTCAGGCTTTCTCGCCAAAAGTTACAGACTCAAACTCAACAAAAACATGAAATTAAAGGCGAGCTACGGGGATTTGGGCAAACCGCCGAGTGGTTCGGCGAGCTCGACCCAGCTCACCAAATTGCCCAACGTGTTTATTTTCAACCACAACTTCCAAAATCAACCCCACAACCCCCGAAAACAAAATCAAACAACACACATTTTCAATTAAGCCCAGACCCATTAGACCCATGCCATCTGGGTACTCAAACTTCCCCTGGTTTGGCCAAAATTGGCCATTTGATGACTTTAGCTGTTAAGAATGATGTCAAATGTTCCATCATTGGGAAAAGCACGTCATTTAGCACAATTTGGGTTACTCAGACTTCACCTAACTAGACTCAACAACAATTAAGCACAACCAAACAATTTATGATCAATTTTAAGGCACTAAATTCGGGAAATCAACAACTTAGGTAATTAAGGCATGTCATCGAAATTAAAATAGTCATACAAACACACTTATACGATTTCAGAAAGGCCCATCACACACCAAATAAGAACTACACAATTTATAACAATGCATTTGATTTTAGCCACTAATTTAGAGTTTGGGGTTCAGAAAACCAACCTTTAATGCCGAATATATGAATCTGTAAAGCTATGTGACAAAGATTTCCACTCCGAACAAAAGATCGACAAACAAAAGCGGTAAAATGCATAAATATAAGAAGTATATAGTATGGGTGTGATTGTATGAAGTTAAAAAGTGAGGGAATGTAAAAGAGTTTGAAAATTTAAACCTTTAGCCTTTAAAAAAACCATCCAGTTCGCGCCCTTTCGGCGATGTTAGTCAACCTCGCCGAACCACTCGGCGACACACCGAGTGGGTACTTACCTCGCTGAGTTTTACAGGACCTCTAGTTAATATAGGGGTCCAAACGGCGGACAAGGTCGGGTTTGCCGACTTGTTCGACAAGTCCATGGGCTCGCCGAGTTTTACAGACTCCATTTTCATATTTCTTGAGCCCAACGGCGGTCCAATTCGGGCTCGCCAACCTCTTCGGTGAGTTTCCAACTGGACAATTTGCTCACCAACCTACACTTTTCAAACACATTCTACACTACAACCTTCACAATCAAAACACGAATAGTCCAAAAATAAAAAGAAAGCAAATAAGAACTTGGGTTGCCTCCCAAGAAACCCCTTAGTTAATGTCATGTCACGACGCAAGTCCTCGCTCAAACTTCATTTTTGGGGTTTGCCATAGTATCACTAGGCAATCCCCGTTGTTGTCTCGGGTTTAAATGAGAAGAAATTTGACCCATTTGGGTCTCCAACTGCTTGATAGAGATGGAATGAGAATTCATCGTCTGGTTAACGGTCGATACATCTTCCCTTCATCTCCTTCAATTTTTTATCGGACCCTTCAACCTTGTTGAGAATACGAGAGAGCATATCCTCAGACCGGCCACCCTCAGAATCTTTTGGCTTTTGACACTCGTGGGGAGGAAAATACTTATCCTTCTCCCCATCCCTTTCCTTCCAAGTGGGGTTACGATTCGTCCACTCTTTATCACGATCTCTCCAGCCCTCGTCCCTATTCCAACCTTGGTTACCACCCTGTCTTAGGTAGTTTGCACTATATCCTCCTCCTTGGCTGGATAGGAAGTTTACTTCCTCATTGTATAACGCTTCAAACTTGGCTTCTTCGAGATTTATACAACCAACACCGACATCACTGACACTACTAGCACCAGCACCCATGACGTTCTTGGCTAAGATGTCAAGTTGGTTAATTATCTTTGCCATGTTCTGGTCCCTCTCTTGATATTTTTCAAACTGCTTCTTTGTCAATTTAAACGTGAAAGGAGAGACCTAATCTTCCTGGGTGTACCATGCCCGGTTAATTTTGGTCATACCATCTAAGAGCTGGGCTGCTATAATATAAGGTTGTTGCATCAAACCGCCCAGAGAAAGTTGATCAGCTACTCCCTTGTTCACCGAATCAAGGCTTCGGTAAAAGTATTGCAGCAAAACGTTATCGGGCAAACCACAAGTTGGGCATTGCAGTACCAACTTCTTAAATCTTAGCCAAGTCTCATGGATTGGCTCACCCTCCAAACACTTGAAGCTTTGGATGTTGTCCCTAAGTGTCATCATCTTCGAAAGAGGAAAAAATTGCACTTAGAATGCGGTGACAAGCTCTTCCCACGAAGTGATAGAATCTCTTGGCAACTCGTCCAACCACTTACACGCTTCTCCCATTAGATAAAATGGGAACAACCTCAACCGGATCGATTCTTGGGCTATGTTCTTAAAGGAGAATGGCCAGCAAACATCGACAAAGTTCATTATATGCTTATGGGGATCCTCATGAGCCAACCCACCAAACAACCCTTTCAATTGTAAGAGCTGCAACATGGTGCTTGTAATGTGGAACACAACGTTCCCTTCTGCCAGAGGCAAGCGAATGGCACCAACTCCACCCACAAGATTTGGGTCATTGACATCATTGAGGTTTTCGATGTCATCTTGGTGGCCCACTTGGCTACCATTGCTTTTGTTGACACTTGTTTCCTCTGTTTTAAACCAACAACACAAAAACCAAAACTAAAAGTAAGTAGATTCAACTATGACTAACAAGAACAAAATTCAACTTCACCAAAAGAATTTCAAACAACACCACTCCCCGACAGCGGCCCCATTTTAATTAACGTTTCAAGGACACTTCATCCAATTGTAAGTGTCAACGATCGCTAGTCAGTATAAAACCAAACTAAATGAGTTGAGGTCGAATCCCACAGGGAGTAGTACGTGTTTCAGATTCAATTGGGAAGTATGAACATGTTCAAATCAGTTATAGGATTAATAGTTATCGAATAAAAACATCATTCAAATCAGGGGTGACACGAATGTCAAATGAGGGGTTTTGGTTTTAATTATCAACTACAAACAACAGCAAACAATACGAAATAACAATAATGAGACGGGTTCTTGGGATATGATTCGATTATAGGCTAATATAGACAAATGAGTAATTGCAACTATTAGAAAATGGCTAAATATCAGTGAGTAAGCTAGACTATAGAGGAGATAAACTTTCTCTCGAACAATTTACCCCAAATCATGTTGATTTCTCTCGAACATCAACAAGCATGCAAAATAAGAACAGCCCACACCTTAGTCCATTCACTCTCTCGAGCTGAATGTGTGGAAAAGGGTTTAGGATTCACTCTCTCGAGCTAAACCCAGGTCAACCCAATACCCACAGACCATCAATCAAGCACCTTAATTCTAAAACCTCTCTTGATCAAGCCAAGAACACAAAGGTAGAACTGTATTTGCAACTACAATTCTTTAATAAAACCAAAATAAATGATTGAACTCACTTTTAAATAGCATTTAAACTAACAATTTGCAATACCCATAAGCCAAATCAACCCATAATCATATAATCACACCCCAAGAATTGGGGTTTTAGCTAGACATCATAAAAAGGTAAAAACAGTTACCAATTTGATTATCCATCAACTGGGTAAGTGTAGATTCGTCCTTACAATGCTCTGATTCGAAGAATCTCAAAGACCCACTTCCAATTTCTCAAAAGTGAATAACTTCAATTCTTCAAAGCTTAGGCAAAACTAGAGAAAACTGTCTCTACAGCTAAAAACTTAATAAAAACTCAAAATATATGATCTTAGATTCTAAACTAAATGTTTTAAAATGTATTTATAATTGCCAAAAATGTACTGCGAAGAATCACTTGGCGAAGTAAGTCGGGCTCGCTAAACCACTATGCGAGCCGCCCTTTGGTCACCTCAATTGCCCTTCTGCCTTGGCATTCAGGATCCTCAAGGTCTGTAACTTTGGGCGATCTAACACTGCATCGCGGAACCACTCGGCGATCCGCCGAGTGCTCCTCGCCAACTTGGTTCTTTCCTTTAAGGCTTGGCACACTGGAACTTTAGGTGGTCAAGTAGCCATTCAGCGACTCGCCAAATGGACTTGGCGATCACCATGCTTGCCTTTCTTCATTCTTTCAGCTCGCTTTGTTCATTTTTGCAAATTAGTGTCCTTGTTTTGTTCCTCAATCCATATACCTGTAAATCAAGGGTTTTACATAAGTTATTGGCACAAAATAAGAATTTGAGGACACTAAATCTATATAAATAAAGCCTTAAATGAGTCCAAATCTCGAACTCATAACCTACTAGGGAAGAACATAGTCATGATGAACTTGGATTTCAAGAAAATACTTATTGTTTTTGAATCCTTATGTATATATTATAATAGATATTGTTTAAGTTAAATGATAACTTAATACTTAGCTATAGAGTTTGGACTTATTCCTATTGTGATTTTTTTTGTTTGTCAAAGAGAAGTTTACCAAACTTCAATCATGAGAATCCCAATGATATCAATCCCATGAGAGGTAGTATTATTAGTAATAATGTTATAGAAAATGGAAGGGCCGGACGGATCCATAATTTTAACTCGGGGTTTGAAAAATAAAAATAAAATATTTGTAATTTGAACTTGAAATCTACCGGTGGAGAATGAATTCTCTGAATCACTGAGTCAACCTCTAGTATTATATTTAGGGGAAGGCATAACCCCCTCCCCCCTAAATTTGTCACGAAAAGTCAGTTATACGCTTCAACTATTGTGACAACCTATTATACATTTGAATTACTTAGAAGTGAATTTATTTCAACCCTAACGCAATACAACCAGTCCCATGATAGGAAAGTGTTTCACACTCGTGCCACATCAACATCATGTCACTAGCCAAATCAATAATTATGACAGATTTAAAAAAAAAACATGTCATTCAATTGTTTCTTCTTCCCTATTCACCATCAAACACACCATTAAACTACCATCATTGTTGCAATTATCACTAAATTCACCTGATCTCCAGCACTATAGATTCCACCACCCACAATCAAATTCACCATAGGAATCTTCTCACAAGCACTCCATCATAATTTTTTTTTGATAGCCACCATAATATAGTTGACTAAATTCACCATCGAAATCACATCACCACCATTGTAATTTATTATAATGATAATCATAAATTTCAGCATTCACATCAAAATGACAAATTTTATTGTCATTATTAAAATTAAAAGTCACATCTCCACTAAATTTATCACCCATCACCAAATCCACCACAAAAATTATCACAATTACAAATTTCATTCAAGCTCAAAGAAGAGAATGGTGAAAAATAAGAAGTTGATTAGTGAAAGAAAAAATAAATTGATTTTGATAGGATAAAGGGTGGAAAAGAGATAAAGAATAACATGAAGAAAATTAGGTGGAGGGTTGTCCATGGAGAATACACTCTATTTTCCTTTTGTTTTTTTTTTCAATCCACCATCAAACCCGCCACCATAAAAGATCTATGAATATACATTAAAAAAAAAAAAAATTTGCAACATCCAAAAACTTTTTACACAGAAAAAGAAAGATCATGGGATTTTCTTATTTCATATGCTCACAATCAATAAAAAAGATAAAAATAAATTGAATAAAAAGTGCTCGACTTGACGAATTTGATCTGGGAGTAGTAAGGATTGATCAATTTTAGATGTCTAGATGAAATTTTTTTCGAGCAGTAAACGTAATTAATTGAACAACTTCGTTTATCTTGCTGGAGATTTCTATCCCTCAATCTTATTTACTGTTTTTCTCTTGAAAATTTACCATGAAAAAAAATTATTTTTCTCAATATCCATAACAAAAAAGAGTCTTTGTGATTAAAAAAAAAAACAATGGAGGAGAAGAAAGGTAAGGTGACGTGAAGGAGAAGGGAAGGGGTTGGGGGAAAATTGACTTTATTTTGACTAAAACTCCCTTATTTATTTTGTATTTAATTTTATTTCCACGTCAGCTTTGAGGGTGACATTAAATTCACTTTTGAGTAGTATAGGTGTGTAATATGCCGTTCAAATAGCTTGAGTGTGTAACTGACTCTTCACGACAACTTTAGGGGGTGAATTTATGTCTTGATAGGAAATTCATAGTCTCTATATATACATAAATATTTTTTTTAAAGAAATGTCCCATATATACAATATAATTGATTGTTGATCCCCTCACAATCCTCTAGATCCACCGCTAGTGCCAGATATTGCATTCAAGTTTCCCAAACCTGCAAAATTATTAACTATACACATATTTGTGGTAAAACTTCTTGTGTGATCACAAAAAAATTCAACTTAAAGCATGTCGAAATGGGCATATCTCCCTCATCTGGACAGACTAACTTCAACATGTCTTTCTCATCTGAAATCGAAATTAAGCAAACTCGGTGGCATTGGAAAGAGAACTCAAAGACATTTCATTTGATATTATGAGCCACCTAACTCATCTTGTACTGAAAGTTATGATCGTTTGAAGTTGACCCAAAACTGACAACTTAAGCATAACTTGAACAAATCACAAATTAGCTCTTTCCAAATTTAGCTCTTTCTAAGGCGGGATGTTACAATTTCACCAATATATATTATTATCATCCAATCTACCAGGCATATTGACTCATCTTAGAATCTCACCTTTTAAAAAATAAAAATGATAATTAATATAGACAGATCATAATAGTTATATCAGGATTAAGAATATAATTACATTTAACAGTTTAAAGAATATGCTCTTGTCAGTCCATTTGTGCATAAGCTAAAGCTCTATACACTAAATCATCTACTATATAAGTACACAGACATCATAAACGAATATATGATCTATTAAAACTTTTGTTAAAACTGAACAAATAATTATTCTATAATAAATACTATATCTGAACATATGATTAATAGTATATATCTCAACATTCGCAACAACTTTAGGGGTGAATTTATGTCTTGATAGGGAATTCAAAATCTCTATATATACATAAAATATTTTTTTTAAATGTCATATATATATACAATATAATTGATTGTTGATCCCCACGCAATCCTCTATATCCACCCCTGGTGCCAGCTATTGCATTGAAGTTTCCCAAACCTGCAAAATTATTAAATATATACATATTTGTGGTGAAACATGTTGTATGATCACAGAAAATTCGTTCCAACTTAAAGCGTTTCGAAAATAATACTAGTATTAAAGAAAATTCACTCGGTATATATATATATATTTTTGTATTAAATAACTAGTGAAAACAACAAAGAGTAACTTAGTAACATAAAACAAAACTGAATAGAAAAAACGGAAGGATAATATTTTCTGGATTGGAATAGAAAAAAGGGAAGGATAAAAAAAGAAATGATAGTGTTACATTCCAATGGCAGAGATGATTACCAAGATATGTTGACCATTTTATTGATTTAATCTCACGGATTTTATCTATACATATCTAGATATGAATGAATTTGGACTTTTTGTAGTAAGTTCAATAGAATAAAATTAAATTTTCCCAACAACAAAATTGAATTAGGACTCACATATATCTCGCGCACCAGAGGACAAAACCACCTTTTACCCTTTAGGCCCTTCGCTCACGTGCGCAAATCTTTTTACACTAAAGCATTAAACAAGTTTTTGTAACACCAGTTGAATCTCACAATGACTATTGTTTGCCAAAAATAATTCTCAATCTGTGTGAATGTCACGACCCAGACCTTCGTGATTGGCACCCACACTAACCCTTCGGTGGGAGAACCACTACTACAACTCAAACCAAGCAACTAACCCAACAGTAATGCATTTAAGTTACGGAAGCAAGTTAAATACTAAGAAAATAAATAGGGAGTTCCCATAAACTCCAACAAAAGTCTAACAACGAACTAAGCAATGCGGAAGAAATAACCTAGAACCTGAAAGTCAATGTACCAAAACATCTAAAGTTCAACAAGTCTAAACAAGAAGGGATGCAACCCCAATCTAGTGAACTAATCAACTAACTAGAACATAGTCTAAGTCCGGAAATGGTGGACATAGATGAAAGAGAACCCATGGAAGCCCGAAAGAATTGGCTAACCCTTGAATTCGAACGATCACTAATCTCCTAAGCGAGGTCTGTTAGTAGCCGCTTGAAGATGCCCTGTACTAAACAAAAATAAGAGCAAGTGCAGTATCAGTACACAACCACAGTGTACAGGTAGGATCACACGGCTATCCCACTAAGTGCAACATACATAAGTCATCACAACAATATAATCACATGCATATAACGAACATATACAATATCATCAACATATATGAACAATGAACAACTTCACATTTTCTCAAGATACCCAATAATGACAAGTCATTGGTCCTCTCATGGAACCCAAACCCAAACAGTTAGCATACCAGAACGTGGTTCCCGATCCAATAATTATGCCGGGATGTGGCAACCGATCCCATAGTTATATCGGAACGTGGCAACCGATCCATTCAACACACCACAATCACAATCACAAGTACATCCTCAAGATCATACAATTAAGTCATAATTTCATTGTAACCATCATTCATCTATCTCATTTACAACAAGTGTGATCAATAATGCAACATTCATTACATACATGTATCATAATGAAGCAAGAACAAACATACATCACACAATCATCACCAACCTTGAAACAAGCACGAAACCCTAAGAAAATTGATCCTTCCCTTTCCGGATTCGTTCCGCTTGTTCTTGGTCTACAAACAATCAATATAATACGGGAATCAATAAACAATTACTAATTACGCGAATTACTAACAATTCTATGAACCCTAGATCAAACTCATGATCCCAATTATCCAAATTAGGGTTGTTTCCACCAGAGAATCTATAACAAAACCCTCCCCCATCAATATTCACCCATTCTATTACGTTCTACGGATCGAAAAACGGATTCGGGAAGTGAAAAGCTTACCTTTAGCCTCAAGAGTGGTGAAAAATGTGTAGGAGTCGCCTGGGGTTCATTCCTTAGCTCTAAAAATTGAAAAGTGTCAAATAAGGTCATTTAGGGGTTTATTTATGACTTTAAGTCGAGTCTGGCCCGCCACAACAGTCACCACCCTGCTACAGCTGCCCCGCCAAAGCGACCAAATCCCCGCCAAGGCGGGTTGCACGAAACAGAGAGATATTTAAAGAATTCCAAAATCCCCAATGCACAACACACCTCTAACCAACAACGCTCACAAATTACCCTTTACGCTAAGATTGATTCCAAGAGTTCTACTCGCCCGAATTCAATTCTGTAAAGTCGTACGGATTCCTTAACGAGTTATCTAACTACTCATGTAATCAAAATCATAATTAACTCACCCGGTTTTTACCAGATTTCCCTACACCTTAAAGACTTCGATTTCGTCCAAATCTGGACTAGGTTGGAAAAATCCAAATACTACGAAAAAGTTTACCGGCCCTAAATTTTCCCCCATTGGCATTTCTATAACGACGGGAACAGGTCGTTACAGTGAATAGCGTAAGCTTAATTAATAACATCAATATATAGAAATAGTGAGGACCAAATTTCCCTTAGCTTCTTGCTCCGAATCCCCTCGGAACTTTGTCGTAGGACAAAATTAAATATAAAAATCAAATAATGCTATATTTGTCTTATTAAGCTGACTAAGAAATATTGACATTGTACAAATTAGTACCCTAATAGGTCCAAATGTGATGAAGCTATTACAAGGGGAAAAAATAATATATATTGCCAATGTGTCATATATCCCTTTCCACATCTTCAAGTATTTTTTTGAATTGGTTCAGGTTGGTTGATATGGCGCGGACTCAGGTAATATTTTTTAAAGATAACCTGGTTCAACTTGACTACAAACAGGATATTTTTCGATATTGTGAATGTAATCATCTAGAAAATCAACCATCATATGGCCTTGTCTTCTAAACTCCTCGGGGATGTGTATTTGTGTTGATGGATAGTAATTGATTATCACATTTATGTTCGTTGTTGATTTTGAAAGTATCCATGAGTATAAAATTGTTTTTTTAATATATATGCAATTATTTAGAATCTACAAAGGAAAAATTAAATTTTTGTTGTGAGTTATGAATGTGGAAATTGGATAATATATATATAAAGAGAGACATACATTTTTCGTAGTTAAATATTGCTCGGTCAAAATAAATATTGTCAAAAATTATTTTTTGTAATAAGATCAAGGACAAAATAAAAGTGTGTTATCAAGAGACAAAAATAATTTAATTTACAATTCTCATGTGGTTGTGACTTGTGGATATTTTATTTCTTTTTTTAAAGTTTCTATCATGATAAATTATTGTGCATATTTATACTTCATTGAATTATTTTATCATATAAACACATGGTTGATAATTATTGATAAATCATGTTGAAAAAATATTGTATATTGATAATGCAGATTGTGTAAAAAATATCTTTTTGAAAATTCAGAACAACTTCAGGTATCAATTAATATTATTTCTACGAATAACTAATGCATGTTTTTTTTCTCTTGTCTAGGCCTGTGTTTAATCCTGTTCTTTAACTCTCATTTATGCTGAGCCAAAATTTACCTTCAGAAGTATCATCTTTTTCTTTCTTTTTTTGAATCATTTTTGTTTATAATATAAAGTTATAAAGTTACAATCAAGTGACTAATATAAAGTCACAATTAAAAACTCCATTGCCCTAATTCATCTTTGCTAATGTTACTTTTATGGTTCCTCTATTAGCAGGGCTACAATGCAAACTCTAATAGGGCCGCCATTCCTTCAAGAGGATCTGTGAGAGCTCATAGTACAAGGGTACAATGTTATTTAAGAAAATTATTATTATACAAACAAATTAGAACAATGAAACAACCATAAAAGGGTTTGTTAGTTGTATTGGGCAACTTATGTTTTATGTTAAATAAATACTTGTAAGCTATAATCGAGGAAGAATGCCAAGATTAACACATGTATTCTCTTTGCATTCAGGAGTATACATCTAAATCAAATTTATATTACACTCGTTTAAAGGTTAGCTTATGCAAGTACTTTTTTAAGGAAACATAATTATTAAAATGTGAGAATATTAACTTTCTGTAATTGTTCAAGGGTGGTAACATTTTCTATTTTTTTTTTTTAATCAAATAAATGCAGAGATTAGTCATTGAGAAAAATCCTTAATATCCAAATGCACCACGAAGTAACTCCACAACAAGAGCTCCACCTTCAATGTACTTATATACTTTTTCTTTTTCATTTTATATAATATTATTTTCTAATTAATTTGTGCCAAAATTTGAGGGCTGGATATATGGATGCTTAGACTATGTTTTATTTTTTATATGTTGAAATGTGAAATTGGTGGTGCAGACCAATTCCAAACATTTTATATAATCCAAACTATGATGAGAATGGTCAACAAGTGGATCCTTTCTTACGCCTTCTGGCGTCAAATTTGAATTTTCGTAAGCTATTTTTATTCACGCACAGGCACACATCACACATGTACGCACGCGCATGCACACAGTTTTGCTAATATGTTAATATTTTTTATATTTAATTTCTAAGCAATCGTAGAAACAACAAGTGAGGAACGGATTGAGAAATTTGAAGATTCATTGTGCAAAATATTGCTCGGTCAAAATAAGCATTTTCAAAAATTGTTTTTGTAATAAAATAAGCAAAAAATAAAAGTGTTTTATCAAGAGACAAAAATAAATTAATTTACAATTTTCATGTCACGACCCGATTTCTCAAGTCATGATGGCACCTACTATAACCCACTAGTAGGTAAGCCAACCCGTAACCCGGAACAACAAGTAATGGGTCTGAGGGTAGAAACTAAACAAGAGTAGGCAAATAACAATATAAACAGGCGAAAGCAACCCAAAATATATATACAAATAAAGATCCCTCCCAGAACCTGGAAGTCACTAGTACAGAGCTACTACGAAATGAGTACAAGTCCCAAAACTG
>JAJOOR010035225.1:0-16956 GCA_036250505.1 Solanum acaule | reverse complement strand
AAATAAAAAACCCTCAAATCACTAACTTTCATCTCAAGAATTCATCAAAATCCCAACAAAATAAGATTTATAATGAAACTTCAAGAATACTTATCAAGAACTCAAACTCTTCAATTTCAAGAACGAAACTTCGCTGAAAATAACATGATTGGCGTGTGGGTGAATGAACCCAACACTATGAGAACTTACATACCTCTTAGGGATCAACCCTTTGGCGAAACTCCGCAAGAAAACTCAAGAATCTCGACGAACACCTTGAACCTTCCCTCTTTTCTCCTTTCTTCTCTTCTTGAACTCTCTTCTAAAACCCTAAGCGTAACGAATTAAATCTGATTGGGTAAGGAAAAGATCAATATACCTCTCATATTTTCGGCTAACTTTCTTTAACTAGGCAGCCTGATTTCAAACGAGTATATCTCCCTCATACGAGCTGCAATTTAGCAAACTCGGTGGCGTTGGAAAGAGGACTTAGAGATCTTTCATTTGATATCTTATGGGTCTCCTAACTCATCCTGTGCTAAACGTTATGGCCGTTTGAAGTTGACCCAAAACTTAAAGGAACCCAGGAATGACTTGAATGAATTCTCTCTAGTTTTTTTTGGAACACAATGTGCTACATCTAGTGACCTTAACACTTACGAAAATTTTAAATTCCTTGGTAAAAACTTATTCACTACGAAGGATGGTTCAAGTCTTAGCTCAATTTTTTTTGGGGGTATTACAAATACAATGCCTTAGGGTGGTATATGTTGTGATGCATTCATTCTCATTCAACATATAACTGTTCACGGGAATATGAGAAATTATAGAAATACTATTTTTGAGAAAGAAAATGAGACACCTTACATTTATCCTTGACCACGAGCTAGGTGGCAAGTTGATAAGATATTGAGATTAGTATATGGACTGCGAGTCCCCCATGGGTCTCTGTCTAGAAGCTAAACCTCGGCAAGGTGTATACAACAGGTTGTGCGACGACCTTAATTCCACGACATCATTTCATCATCTCATTGCTTTGCATTGACCAATTTTGTTGTGTTGTGTAACTTGCTTATCTATTGATATGAATATTAACTATAACCTTATGTGTTTACCTTGTTCACAACATTACTAAATAAATTGGCGGAAGTGTTTTATATATGCAGGTGGAAGTGTTTCATAGTTTATTTCTTAAGTCTGATTAGTTGCTTATACTCAGTCAGTTTAACCTACTGGGTACATGTGGTGTACTTACCCCTACTTCTGTTATCTTCTTGATGTAGATCCTAGTCAGGACGATCTTCGTGGAGGCTGATAAGTTAAGTTCGTCCTTTACCCTGACAAAATATTGGATGACTTTGGCAACATGGGCAAGACGTTGTACCATCATGAGTCTCATAGTGATGGTTGTCAGTTTGAGAAACTCCCCAAGTTTTAGTCATATATAGTGAAGAACTAACCCGGCTAAAAAATCACTATTTTTCTCCTGAAAAAATGTTCTATGACTATTTTGACAGATATGTTGATTGAGTTAGTGAGAAAAAATAATAATGTTTTCATACAGAAAAATTAGGAAGTTTCCCACTATTTCAGTGAGAATTCATTTCCTAATGAGCTAATTTGGTGGGAAATGAATGAAAAAATCATATTCTATAGCATAAATTTCCCACTGATTTGCAGTTGGAAGAATATTTGTTTCTAGTAGTGTAATTAAGGATGATGATTAACCGATCTAACCAGAGAGTAGTAAACTCCACAAGGCCTATTATCTAACAAAGAAGAGTGAGTCCCCTTCTCCACAACTTTGCCTTTGTCTAACACAACAATTGCATCACAATTTTGTATAGTACATAGCCTATGTGCCACAACCACGCTCGTCCGCCTAACCATCACTCGTTCAAGTGCATCTTGTACTAATTTCTCCGATTGACTGTCCAATGCACTCGTTGCCTCGTCTAATAATAATACCCCTGGATTTTTTAATATTGCACGAGCTATTGCGATTCTCTGTTTTTGGCCTCCTGATAACTGCAGTCCCCTATCCCCACACCTGTGTCATATCCGTCTTTTAATGCTGAGACGAAACTATGGACATTTGCTGCCTTCGCGGCTTCAATTATCTCTGATTCATCCACTTCTTCTGATGCTAGTACTCCATATGCTATGTTTTCCCTTATGGTTCCAGAAAATAATGTTGGTTCTTGGCTTACAAGTGCTATGTGCTTCCTCAATGACTTCAAGTGGTATGATCTTATGTCACGTCCGTCTATATTTATTACACCACTTAAAGGGTCGTAGAATCTTTCTATTAAACCAACTATCATGGACTTCCCCAAACCATTTTGTCCTACCAATGCTGTTGATTGTCCTGCATCGATTGTTATTGAAAACCCCTTGAAGATGATCACATTAGGCCTGGCAGGGTACGCGAAATCCACCTCACACATCTCGATATGGCCTGTTATTTTCTTTGGCTTGTAACCATCTGAATCCTCTGGCTCAATTAAGGAATATCGATCCAATATTGTTGCAAAGACTGAGCTAACAGCATCCGTACCTCTGGCGAGATCCTTAGTCATTGTTCCTAAATCCGCGATGACAAGCCCATTGCTACTTAAAAGCACAAAGGTTTGGAATAGGGCTTGAGCTCCAATATTGCCTTCTGCCATGAGATAGCCACCATACCAGAAAAATAGAGCCCATGTACATGACTGTCGTATACTTTCACGTAGAGGGCCTTCTTGGGCTTCCTTTAGCATTTGAAGAATTCGGGCTTGGGAGGAGAAGGCAGTTACAGTTCGTAGATTAGTAACTGCTTCAGCTGCTAACTTGCTGCTTTCTTCTTGAGCCTTGATGGATTTTTCCGACATGCTTTTCAATAACACCCGCTTGCCAGTGGCGGATCCAGAATTTTCGTTCAGGGGGTTCGAAAAATATAAGTATAAACGTGTAAATAAGCCTTTAGAAATGTGACCCTTGAATTCTTTTGGGTTTAAAAGCACACTTTTAGCACGTTTTTAAAAATTACAAAAAAAAAAACTAAAAAACAGAACTGAAAATAAAAAAAATTGGAACTAAAAAAGAAAAAAAAAAAACGCTGTCACAGGGAATCGAACTGGGGACATGATGGTTAATTTCAAGGAGACTTGCCACTGCGCCATCAATTTCTCTTTGACATTGAGGGGATTCAAAATATATATATCTATAAAAATACAGAAAATTTACCTTATATATACCGTGTAATTTTTTGCCGAGGGGGTTCGGGTGAACCCCTGGAACCAACGTGGGTCCGCCCCTGCCGCTTGCAATAGAGGCAGAGAATGATGACAGGTTGAACCGTGAACAAAACCAATGACATTCTCCACGCGATTACTAGGCCAACCATGCAAGCTATGGTCATCCCCGCAATTGTCTGAATGAATAATGACATCCTATCCCCAACCAAAGACCTCACCTGCCAATTATAAAAACAAAGCATGTTGTCATTACTTATTTCACACTTAGTTTCGTAAAAAAGAACGACACTTTATATAGTTGGTAACTCTATCAACTTCAATTTTTGTTTGGGAAAAGGGTATGATATAACCCTCAACTTTTTGATTTAGTGATGATATATCCCTCATTATAAAAGTGGCTCACATATACCCATTTGTGCAACAGTAAAGGTATATGTGAACCACTTTTATAACGAGGATATATATCAACTCTAAATCGCAAAGTTGAAGAGTATATGAGGCTCTTTTCCCTTTGTTTTTTCATTAATAGTCAATGAAATGATCTTAGAGTCACATAAATGTCATGAAAGTCTAAGACCACAAGTCCGAGATAAATGTCTCTCGTTCTGAACCAATCTGATTAGCCAAACACCATCGTTTAAAATGAATCTAAAAGAGTAGAAATCGTACCACACTGGCTTCATCGGCAAGTTTAGAGCATATCGCAGCAGTGGAATTCTGTTCCTTGTCATACCATCCAACTTCGAAAGTAAGAATCTTGGATAACATCCTCTCTCTGACCCTTTTAGTCAATCGCTCTCCCATGACCGCGAAGTTATAATGCTGAAGTACATTGAGAACAAGGGTAATAAATGTCATCCCCAGGAAAGCCAGAGTATATATCTTAGTCTTTTTCTTAATCTCGTCATGACTAGGCAAGAAATACACTGATATCATTGCCCCCATTACAAAAGAATATACTGGTTGAACTCCACCAACTAAGATTGCTCCAATACATCCTAAAGTTGCTTGCTTCCATTCTGGCAAATTCATAGCCAAAAGCCTTTTAAATGATCCTTCCCCTGAAGTACTCGGAACTGCAGCATTTTTCACGGTCTATTTTGATTCAATCAAGAAGCTAGGGATACTTGTATGTTTTGAATCATCACGATTTGCAGATTGTTGTGCAGAAACAATAGTCGCTCCAGCAAGTTTTTCAGTTTGTTGTAGACGGACTAAGGAAGCGTATAGTCTGTTTTCTTGATTTTTAATTAGCTCATTGTGTGAGCCAATTTCCTTGACCTGACCATTTTGAACCAAGGCGATAAGGTCAGCGTTACGGATAGTGGAAAGGCGGTGTGCTACGATGATTGTGGTGCGGCCAATGGAGGCATTGTCTAGAGCTTCTTGCACCACTCTTTCTGATGCAGTGTCAAGTGCACTGGTTGCCTCATCTAGGAGGAGTATTCTTGGTGACTTGATAATTGCTCTTGCTAAGGCTATTCTCTGTTTCTGCCCCCCAGACATTTGTATACCTCTCTCCCCCACCTGCATACATGTTCTTCCAAATTATTATTTTTTCCAAAAGTGACTTGATCATATAAATATTTTTGTTTTACGCCGATAGTGCATAAACTAATTTAAGTATTAATTTAGTGATGTCCTAGGAAGGATTGTTAACTCCTTAGAGTTAGTTGATTTTGATAAACGACACTTAACACATTACTCACAATTCTCGCAGGCAACGAAATCAAAAGCAAATGATCCAAGCAGATTAATTGCAAAGGAATCAAAAAGGAAATGATCCAAGCACCAAGATGGAAAGAGATATGTTCTGATCTCTACAGCAATGATGGAAAGGAAAGACTTAATCAAAGGGATTCAGAATCAATACCAGATGGCCCCAATCTAGCAGCAGCTCAATCAAGCATATCTTGATTGACAGGACGAAATCAAGAGATCAGCAATCAAACCAAGAATAGAATCAAGCTACCAAGAGAAGGAAGAAAGTCAAATCAAGCCAAGATTCGAGATCAGCTATCCAGCCAAGAATAGAATCAAGCTAGTCAAGCCAAGAAGGAAGAAAAACGATTTACCATGCACATATCTAATATGGACATGGATCAGCAAATCACCTCAATCAAGGAATCCCTCAATAAGAGGCGGATCTAGGATTTCGAGTCACTGGGTGCCAAGCAGAGGTGGACCCACATGATTTGATAGGGGTGCACCCGTTAACTTCGAAAAATATCATATATATATATATATATATATATATATATATATATATATCCTGAGAAATGTATAATCAACAGTGCACCTATAAGAAGCGTAGGGATGCCCTTGTGTAGTTGGTACAAGCCAGTGGAATCACTCGCGAGAATACAATTCAAATCTAGCTAGAGCCTATTTCAGTAATTTTATTTTAAGTTTAGCTTAGAGATCATATAGAAACCAAAAACCAGACGAAATAGTAGGTATAAAGTAAATTGCCCAATGTTTGAGTCATTAGTGACCAAGCAAATACTACATTATTCGTTAATTGTAGTAAAAGTTTCGCTAACTACCTAAATTAAGATAGTATTGATGCACCGAAATCTTCAAATTTTGGATTCGCCTCTAATGTCCAATAGACTCAGATTAAATCAACTTTAGATTCAAAATTATTCGTCTTATGGACGGATGGGTGAGCGGGATTGGATGACGGACTGAAGGCTGAAGCTTTGATTAATGGCAGATTTTTATTGTTGAAAAGTTTAAAGGAACAACCAGGGTTTCAATGGTGAAGAGAAAAAAAATTCTTTATGCATATTTAATCAAATAAAAGAAAATTCAAAAATTAAATTAAATTAGTTAAAAAATAATTATTGATTAATACTTAATAATAATAATAAGTTAATAAGTAAAAAATATATATAAAAAAACAAAAGAGACTGTGCCTTGTAGTTAAAAAAGAAACGCTCCCTACAGTTAAAAAAAAAGAAAATGTTGCCTGCGGTTGAAAAAAAATTGAAACAAAAAGCTGCTAGTGGGGTTCAATCCCGCGAACTTAGACCCGAAAATATGATCGCCTACCACTGGCACCAAAGAACACTTTTGTTTACTAGGTGGCACATTTATTATTTATACATATAGTGTGTATAAATACCTATATATAAATAGAGTTTCCGTCGAAGCTCTTGGGTGGCGTGGCACCCCCACGAGTCTTAATAGATCCGCCCCTGCCCTCAATATCCTTGATTGAGACAAACACCCTTGGGTTTTTCCTTACAAGAGCACAAGTCTACGCATATATAAACCTCCTAAGACTTAGGTGTGAAACACGCACTTCACTTGAACTTGTATGATTGTCTTCTGTTATCTTTCATAAAAACATTGTATTCTCGAGAGTATACAACTGAAAAAGAAAAGAAAAAGAAAGATTTGAGTGTAGATTATACAGGTAGAGGTTGTGTCAAATAGAAGATCTGATTTGCATATCAGGCAGGGAACTTAGTTGGAACTCTTTGTAACTTCTCAAGTTCACAACTGCTCTTAAGGAAACCCTTGAAACCCAATGGGACTGGACGTAGGCACCACACCGGTGTTCCGAACCAGTATAAAATATCCCGTGTCAATTTACTTCCCGTCATTAGCTTTATTTTATACTGTGATACTAACTTGCAGGTGAGTCGACTGCTCAATCCAGGAAGTCGACTAAAGGATTTTTAATTCACCACCAACATATTCAGCAGTATTTACTTTTTAAAAAAGGCATAATACATAAACATGTCATTTAACTTGACTCAACTGGTGCCTTCCAACTTTGGGTGTGCACACTAGTAGACACTTAAACTTGTATAAAGTTGAACAAGTGGATACACGCATCCTACATGGCATTTCGCATGAGATACACTCGAACTGATTTGTAGGACGTGAGTATTTACTTGATCAACTTTATACAAGTTTAAATATTTACTTGTACACACTCAAAGTTGGATGAATAGATGACAACTGAAGTCAAGTTAAATGGCACGTTGCCTAATTTTCTATATAAAAAAACATTATCCTTCATACCAAACACACCCCATGTGTCTAAATACTTGGGATAAAAGAAAAAAAGAAGAGGCGTTGTCCTAACATACCTTGGTGTAATAACCCTGAGGCAATTGACATATGAAGTTATGAGCATTAGAAGCTTTTGCAGCTTCAATAGCTTGTTCCATAGATGCATCCTCTTTGCCAAAGAGTATATTTTCTTTAATTGTGGTTGCAAAAAGTGCAGGCTCTTGGCTCACCAGACCCATCTGAGACCTCAGCCACTTGGGCTGCAGCCTATTAATGACGACTCCATCGAGAAGAATCTCTCCAGCCAGCGGATCATAAAATCTCTGAAGCAGTGCTATTACTGTAGACTTGCCCGATCCACTTCCTCCCACTAATGCCACTGTTTTCCCTCTCGGGATTTTTAGATTAAAATCTTTTAGAATTATGCTTTCGGGCCTTGATGGATACGCGAATTCAATGTGTTTGAATTCGATTTCCCCTGTCATTTTGTCCAATGTTTGGCCTTCCATGTTTTCCGAATCAATCTTGGGTACCCTCTTTATTATTTCCATTACGCGTTCATTAGCTACTTTTGCTTCTGCAAAATCCTTTATGTTTGACAAACCAGAACTCAATGATCTGTTTGGAGGGAAAAAAAAACCATGTTTCATAAATTATACTGAAGAATCAGTTGAAGAATATGAAACATAACTAAAAGGCATAACACATAAAACATGCCATTTAACTTCTCCTCTTGGCTGACATATCTATGCTCTCCAATGCATAACTCGACAATTAAACTTATATAAAGTTGAATAAATAGACACACACGTCCTACGTAGCATCCTATATGGTGCCTCACATGAACGGACATGTAGGACAGTATATAGAATATGTGTGTCTATTTATTCAATTTTATATAAGTTTAAATGTTATTTGTGTACATCCAAAGTTTAAATATATAAATTAACTAAAATAGGCTTTTATGATGGATTTAAATTTTTATGCATAGATCATGTAATGATTTTTTTTACACTATTAGTGTGTTTTAATAGAGTGTATATGTTATACAAGTAGGTTATTCTTTCCATCTCAAACTATAGGCATGTCCTTTAACTTGACTTCAACGGATAGCTATACTCTTTAATTTTGGATTTGTACAAATATACATTTAAATTTGTATAAAATTGAACAAGTAGACACGTGCATCCTACGTGACATAATGCACATAGGACATCATGTAGGACACAAATTGAGCACGTATGACGACACATAGGACACATATGTCTACTTCTTCAATTTTATACAAATTTAAATGTCTATTTGTACACATCCAAAGTTGGAAAACATAAATGCAAGATGAAGCCAAGTTAAGGGTCATATTTATCTATTATGCCAAAAATATATGGTGGTTCGGTTTAACAGAAAACAGAGTTTCAAAAGTTTTTTTTCTTAAGTTTTGTACCAAGTCAAACTAACTCAAATAAATTGGGATGGAGGGAATATAAAGAAATTTCAATAAAAATCACTACAAGAAAACAAGAAATTAGCGACGAAAAATATTTCCTAGTTAAACAACAAAAATTTCATGCTAATCCCATTTAACTGATAAATTATATATAAATTCAATTATCTAGGAGCTATTTAGTGACAAATTCCATAGTTAATTTCATATTTTCTAGTACTGAATAAAATTTGATTTACTCTCAAAATATCAATGTTACCACATAAAATAAGACGAAAGAAGTACTAATTAGTACTTATTAGGGATAAGGCACAAGTACCCCGCTAGACTATGAACGAAATCTCAGAGATACACTAAACTAAGGTCATATTACCCCCCTAAACTCAATTTTTTTTTTGTAATTTTATACACTTTTTAGCTTACGTGCCACACTTCGTGACTCCACGTAGTTGAGATGCGTGGGAGATGTTTGGATGTCATGTAAGCCAAAAAGGTGTACAAAATTACAAAAAAAAAAAGGGTTCGGGGTGGTAATATGAGCTTAGTTTAGTTAAGATGTGTCTCTAGGATTTTGAATAATCTAGGGGATACTTGTGTCTTATTCCTACTTATTATAATATAAAGTGTTATAACTAATCTAGATTAGAACATGTTAAGCAATAGTGATAATATAAAAAGAAAGGGGTAGAGATAATTACATTCCACCCAAGGAAATTGCAAGGGTGACCATAAAGACATTGCCACCATGAGCTCCATTGTACATAACTAATCTACTACCATAATAAGACATGAGAGCTCTAATTGCAAAGCCAAAACCATTACTTCCAATGAACAATCCTTTAGCTAAACCTTGCTTTACTCCCAATTCAACACATCCATCAAGTGCAACACAATAATCTTCTATACTTTTTCTTTCTCCAACAAAGGAATACACTGTTCTAATTGAAGAAATCACTTGTTCCACAATACTTCCAGCTTTACTATATTCATCCCTCATTTTTCTTGATATTCTCATAAGAGCCCTTCCATAAATCATACTTGGTATCATCAACAAAAATACCATTGGAAATGCTATTAATGCCAGCCTCCAAATCATCAAGAATCCTACCACGTATGCACCAATAAAAGTTGATACGTCCCTCAAGAAAAGTGGTACCTATTTCCAATATTATAAAACATTGTCATATATTAATTAATATGAGACTTTGGGGACAAAAGTTAGGTGGACGCAAGGGGTTCAGTTGAATCCCATTAGTATGAAAAATTAGCAAAATGATATATTTAGATTCATAAAGATTGTTGAGGTGAATATTGTTCAATAGGAGACCAAAAATTCCACAAGGGAAAGGTTGTATCCAGACACCTAAAGTTGGCACGGAGTTTAACTTAGACACCTTAACTAAGATTTGTATAGTTTAAACAGTTGTAGTAGGGTTTGATTGTGTCATTTCAACAATTTCCACAGGCTCAATCAAATATGTAAAGAATGTGTAAAACACTCGCCAATGACATGTCAAAGTATAAATTAAATGAAGACACGTGACATTTAGATTCTGAAATAATAGTTAAAAGCAAAAAAGTTCTAAGAAGTGTATATATATATATATATATATTTTTATTTTTATTTTTCTTTTTAATTTTATTTTCTTAACCCCAATCTCTCCCTCCCCTTCAAAACAATCTCCAGCTAGGGGATTGCACCACTACAACCACAATTTTAAATCTGGCCAAAAAATAAGAAAGACATGTTGAAAATATAATTAAATAATAAAAGTGTGATCTCTCTAACAGCTTAAGCTTTTAGATAAGATGATCACACACTTCAATATGGTATTAGAGCAGACAGAGGTCCTAAGATCGAATCTCACCGCTATCCAAAATTAAAAAGAATTTAAAACAAAACACACTTTTTTTTTGTAATCTTTGGGTTTTTTCATACACCTATTTGGTATGTTAACCACGTAAACTTGTCAAGTCATGAACAAAAGGTATCAAAATCACACAATCGAACCCGTGTCTAAATTGTAGTATATGTCTTTAGTTAAAGTGTCTGAGTGAAACTTTGTGCTAACTTCAAAGATCTAAGAATATACGATGACAAATAAATGAAAAACAAAACAAAATTAAACTAACCTTTTCACTAATGCAATCTTGAATTACTAAACTGTCACCAGAAACACTGGCTATGACATTAGCTGTGCTTGCAACATGTAAATCAAAGTAGCCCACATCTTGTCTTAAAACTGCTTTCAAGTATCTTATCCTTAGCCTTGAAGCTTGTCTCTCTGCTGTTCTTGTCCAACAAAAACCCTCTAACAAAATAATAATCACAAATTCATAATATAAAAAATAAAAAAAAGATATCCTTACGATAGAACGTACAAATTAAAATTAACATCAAATTTATACTAGGAAGAGATAGATTGATTAGACAAACCTAAGAAACACGCGATCCATTTTGCACAAGCAAGGTAAATCAACAACATAACATTCTGCAAATAACAAAAACTCTGAGGATTAATCGCTCCATATACTTCAAAAGTAATTTGCCCCACCATAGGTGTGCGTTCAAGTCTCACTGTTTACTTACCTCGTTAATGTTGTGCCTAAAGTTAAGGACATTTGAAGTATTCGAACCACCAATAATGTTCATGAGCTTGGCGATGGCTATTAGCATGACCGGAAAGGAAGCTCCATCGCCAACCGCCCCAAGAAAACCTAGAGTCATCAACAAGATATCGACTCCATCAGCATGCATGAAAATTGTCGTAATCATTTTTCACTTACGACCCTAAGATTCTAATTTGTTGCTATATATGCTATTATAAACACTAATATGTATAATGTCATGTAACCAACTTGGAGAAGAAAAAAAAAACAAATAGTAACCATTAATTTTTTACATTTCATATTAATTTAAGCTACGATCATATAAATTGAAATCGAGAAAATTGTATATAAGAATGAATGACATCGTCCAAGATCATAAAATATTTGGGAAAAATTATAAGGTCACACATATACTTTATTACATGGTACTTGCACCAATATTTCTATTTAGATAATAAATGTGGCTAGTCAAACTTAATTAAAAATGATATATACTTGTAAATAATTCCATACAACTGTACACACCTGCCACCTTTTTGTTCACACGTTCTCTCTAAATTCTTGTGAGTTATAAATACATAAATACTTTTTAAAATTTGTTGATAAACTTCATTTTGACAGTCTGGCTAATGGTTGGCTCAATAAAATTGAATATCTGTACATATAATAAAGTTTTTCTATTAAACATTTTTAGCTCAAATTATAAAAATTGTTTTTGTATGCGATCTATGTTCATTACATATATAAGTTAGTTACTCAAAATATTTCATCTTCTTTTAAGTATATACATTATCCTCAATTGGAACATGTATGGGATTTACAGCTTATTATTAAGACTTTATATATATATGTCACAAGTAATTAAGAACATACCAAAAAAATCAAAGAGCAAAGGTGTATATAATTAATAAGAACACTTAGTCATGTGTTCAAACCCATCCATTGAAAGTTTAAGGGTTGTCATCAGTGGCGGAACCAGAATTTTCGTCAAGAGTGTTTATACTTTAGGACAAGTAAAAAAATAAATCTTGCTGGTCAGATTAAAAAAAAATTGGAACGTCACTTTTGTTCTCTTAAAAAATGAAACTTAAGTATATGTCCGAAAATATCGATATTTATCATATATACTCGCAAAAATTTTCCGACAAAGGCACACGTGGAAAATTGGGGGTGCACGTGTACTCAATCGTTAACCTTAAAGAAAAGTTATATATATATATATATATACTTTCTTCGTCCCAATTTATGTGACCCTTTTCACATTTTGAAATTCAAATAAATCTATCTTTGATCATAAAATTTTTCATATATCTTTTAAATATTTTGAATTATCAATTATTGTGAATATTTTTCAATTACAATTATTGTGAACGTAGTTTATAAATAAATAAATAAATTTCAAATATCTTGAAGATTCCATGCGCAAAATTTCGGTCAAACTTAAACTGTTTGATTCTCGGAAAAAAGTGTCACATAAATTAAGACATGAAGAATATTACATATTGACACTTCTCAACCTTATATTTTAACCCTTTATAATCGAAATTCTGATTCTGTCGCAACGTTTCGCCACCTTCAAATCTTGGGTATTAAACCTTGTATATCATGAAATAATTAATCCATTTCCCGAAGCCATCTTAACTTCCTATTTATTTATATATAAAATATATATGACCCTGCTGGATTTGTTCCGTTGATAACGTGATTTGTTTTCTTTTTTAT
This sequence comes from Solanum acaule, assembly GCA_036250505.1. Lineage (NCBI taxonomy): Eukaryota > Viridiplantae > Streptophyta > Magnoliopsida > Solanales > Solanaceae > Solanum > Solanum acaule. The sequence continues at coordinate 3,939 of JAJOOR010035225.1, read as the reverse complement.
TCTGATAAAAGTCATTTTTTTATTTCCACGTTTTTTAAAGAGTTAAAAAATATTTCCAAACCTTAAAATATTAATATCCCTCAAGCTTTTCACCCTAATCCCTCAAAATAATTATTATACCCATTTGTTTCTAATAATTATTCTATAAAAAATTAGAATCACTCAATAAATTAGAAAAAAAGTTATTTTTTCGTTCCATTGATGATGTTCGGATTTAACAATTAATTTTTTTTCTTGTATAATTGCTAAATATTTTGAACTATTATATTGTTATAACTTATATTATAGTATGTTTTTTATATAATTTTTCAATATATAGATTTTATTTTCGAAATTTAAAATTCAATTCAATTTTACGGTCAAAATTAAAAATCTTGAATCCCAAAAGGTGAAGTCCTATTATAACGTGCTTCCCACCAGAAGTTTAGAAATAAATTTCTTCAATTATAATTATTCTTTTTCTAAATGTTAAATCACCCGAGAACTAAAATTCATTATGTAGTTTCAAGACATGTATAAAATAAAAAATCAATGTCCTTAAACATCAAACTTATTCATAGTAAAGAATAATATATTAATTCTGGTGAATTTAATTAATTATATTTCAAAATAATCAAGTAAAATAAAGGATTCGAAAGAATTCACGATCTGATATGTGAGGTGTTAAGCCAATTATTGCAATTCATTAAGAAACTTTTAATATTATACTGAGAAATGAATATATATATGAATTGGATTTATATTCATATTTAATTTAATTTCCTCTCTGTTAGTAACCATTGGTGATACTTGTGCTGAGCACGACCTCAAACATAAAATTAAAATTGAAAGACTACTTCATTTAATCTGAAATTTCTTATTTTACTTTAATGAAATAATTTATATTAATCATTGATTCATTCTTAGTATATATCTTTCCGATTTTACACTATACAAACTATATTAATACAATATTCACCCCTATCAGAATATAGTCACCGCGCACCACATTCAAACAATTTTGGTCAATATGTCAAAATTTCCTTTTAAAATATTTTTGATGGATTGATAAATTGCATGTTGTGTTGAGACTAATTAATGTTTATAATTGAAAATTTAATATATATAATGCATATTACATAACACCAATATACTAATTTTTAGGATCAACAATTCGGATAGTGCATAATTTATCCTAATAATGTTGTGATGACAATAACAAAGATAATAGTAAGTTGATAACAACGAAAGTAAATGAAATAAGGAAAACAAAAATTTAAATTGCTTAGTCAGTATGACCTAATCCACATGCATACATGAATAATTTCACTATATCAACAAGAGTAGAAAATTAGAATAAGTACTATGTGAGAATTCAAAAGCCAAGGTGATGATGAAACACACCTTGAAGCCCCAAAATAGTGTGTAAGCCGAAAGAAATACACATACGGGACTCCTAAAGGGAAGTCGGGCCACAACCAGTAAGAAATAACAAAGAAATTCTTAAAATCTGGTAGCATAAATAAAGAGCATCTAATACATTTCTAGGTTCTGAAATACGTCTCAAGTCTTTGAAAAGAAATTAAAGACTGTAAATGATATATAGATGGAAACCAATGGCGATGCAAAAAGTAGGATCTCACCACAACTCCGAAAGAGAAGAAACCGTTAGATTCAATTAGCCACTACGAGGATCACTTTGACTAGGATCTACATCAAAAGGGACAACAGAAGTAGGGGTGAGTACAATCTGTAAGTACGGTTAGACCGACTGAGTATAAGCAATTAAACAGACTTAAGAAATAAACTATGAAACGCTTCCACTTGCACGCAAAAAAATCTCATCCCAGCATCGGTGCTGCCAGTTTATATAACAACAACGTGAATAAAGTTAACACGAAAAGATACAAATAATTAAGGCACATAACACAACAAAGCTGGCCAAATGCAATGTAATGAATGATGAAATGATGTGGTGGAACACAAAGTCGTCGCACAACCTGTCGTATACACATTGCCGAGCATTTAGCTTCTAGACAAGGACTCATAGGGGACTCACAGTCCATATACCAATCTCATAATCTTAATGTCTCATCAACTTGCCACCTAGATCGTGGTCAAGGATATAAGTAATGTTACATTTTCTTTCTAAAAAAGATAGTATTTCTCCATTTTCTAATATTTCCATGAACAATGTTATGCTGCATGAGGATGAATGCATCACAACACATACTATCTTTTCGGGTGAAAATACTACCCAAGCTTTAAAACACACTTTCTCATAAGGATCTCAACTGAAACAAGGTTTAGAGAAGGGAGTACATCTCGTTTTTAGCTTGAACGCACGATTCATATGAATAAGAGTGCATTCTTTCGAATCTCAACACTTAAGCTCACTCACATGCTTCTCTCAAGCCCATCTGCAATCTCATGACTTTCTGAAGACTTTTTCTTAGAGTAACTTATCGATAAGGATCAAGTCTTTGCTTTTCAACCACCTTGAGTATGAGGGGTAGTCAAATGGATTAGAGAAACGCACGAGTTTGAATAAGTTTCGTATGATATAGTTCTATTGCACGATTTAGAGTATAAAAGATGGAAAACTTTTCTTAAATGTTTGTAGTCCCCTATTTATAGAAGTCGGGCCCTCACAACCATCAATAAGATCTTATTGACATGGCTTCATAGACACCCTATGAAACTTGAATTATGTGCTTTGATACCAAGTTTGTCATCCCCTGAGCCTACACCTTGGACGTGCTTGGAACTCGAGAACCATTGATGGTCCCCCAAACTAACCCTTGGCCTGGTTGACTACTTAGTGGAAGACTTACTCAAGCGATAAAGGCTTAAAAAAAGAATTTTATGAACAATTAAACTCCAAGTAAATACTCAACTCAAACTGTCTGTAAAATACTCAATAACATAAGTATAATAGTTTGCAAAAACATCTCAAAGAAAAAGTAAATATTGAAAGACTCATCAACTCTATCTATATATAAAGCCTCTATTACTGAAGATTGATATCGGGATAAGACCCTGACATCTCAAGACATTGAATAGAAAATAAATGTGAAGTCCCCCGGAATGCAAGGAGGCTCACCCAAGCTATCTGAAGTGCAAAGTGATCTGATCAACAAAACGTCTGTTGATGACCCTGAACACCTATATTTGTAGCATAATAAGATGCAGGTCGAATGACATCAGTGTAACATCCGGCAATTTGAAATATCTATGAAGAGGCTTAGAATTGGAATTAATCATTTTTTTGGAAAAATTCAGAATCTGGAAATTTGGCTAAGTTCAGAATCTGGAAATTTGGCTAAATTTAGAATCTGGAAAATTTGGTTAAGTGTGGGAAAAAAGTGAATTTCTGGCCAACTTTGAGCAGTCATAAATCCTAGCTCAGGATGAGTTAAGAGTAGTCCCAGTTATGTTTGCGAAGCTCGTGGAATGATCTTTCAAACGCCACCGAGTTTGCTCGATTTCGAGTTTGTATGAGGGAGTTATGCCCTTTGGAAATTGGGCAGTTGGCAGAGAAATCCGTCCGGAAATTTTAAGGGCATTTTGGTCTTTTCACTAACCAATTCTTTTGGTTATATTGTTGTGTTAGACTGAGGTTTTGATCAGTTTGTCCCATTTTAAAAGAGTGAGAATTAGGGCTTGGGAGATAAGAGAGAAAGAAGAGAAGAAGAAGAAGAGGAGAAAGGGAAGATCAAGCAAGGAGATCATCGTGGATATCGTCGGGGGTGATCCCTACTAGGTATGTGAGTTCATAGTGTTGGTTGGTTCTTTCCCCCACACGCCAAACTCGTTTAATTTCGAAAAAAGAAAGAAAGATTGATTATGTTTGTTGAAGTTGTTAGTTGTATTTGATGAAGTTGTTGGTTGTGATTGTGTTGAAGTTCTTGTGATTTGGGACATGTTTCCGGTTGGTTTTTGAGTTGAATCTCTTGTATG
>JAJOOR010035224.1:0-12394 GCA_036250505.1 Solanum acaule | reverse complement strand
TGTTCTATGATGTCATTTTGAAATGGTTTGCCCTTAGTCCCTATTTCCCGTTAATTAATGTTGAATGTACTTCCGCGACCGATGAAGTGTGATGACAAGTTTGAGAGGCTTGTTTGAGGTTCCTTCGGGTTCCTCATTCGCCATGTGACGTCTAGGCCCTAGGCTTGGGTCGTGACAATTACTATGAATTGTTTCTATGTGAATTTAGTTGTTGCATCTTGTTTTGTTCTTGCCTATTGCAGTATGTTTAGGGGTAGTTGTGAGACATGATTCATGACCTTGAAAGGGGTACATTGCTAGGGTTTGTACATGTTGGTGGGAGTTGGGTATAACCTATTGATTCACTTAGAAAGTAAATCTCCTATGACTAATATGTAAAGTATGGTACTGTTGAAAGCTTGTTCTTCCCTTACCCTTATACTTGATGATGCATGAATAGTCTAGGATGATGATGATGTATCATGTTGATTGAAAGTTTATTACTCATGAAAACACTATGAATGTAATGTGAAAGTCCTACTCACACAATAATATGGATTCTAAGGTTGAAAGTACATTCTCACCTTTAATGAATCTATGAGCTACTTTGATGGATTTTATTGAATGAGGAATAAAGCATTCCTTCACACATGTAATTGCAATTCAAGACTTAATAATGTATAATTTGGGAAATAATGCTTCGCACCGAGTGGATATTGACAATGATGTAAAGGCCCTCCCGCCAATGCAATAGTGAGGGTCATCCAAAGTGAACTTATGAGATGGAAGCCCCTCCGCCAATGCAATAAGGTGGGTTTCTGGAAGAAATCTTTATATCCTGTAACTATGTCCCAACATAAGACTTAGCTAGTGGATCCACTTAGACGCTAATACATTTAGTCCTATCTTAGGCAAATAGGACACCTTCTTCGGTGTGGGATTACACGACACTGGATTCCATGTAGCTCTCTTGGTCTATGTCAGTTATGGCTATTCTTCCCTAAATGAAAGAAAATGAATGAGACATGAACTACACTATAACTTCTTGGTGAGTTTACTTAGTAGAAGTGGGGGTATGGGACTTCACTTCCACATTGCACAAGTAGACTTAGTAGGATGTTGTAGGATGGTTCCTTTATATTGTGATGAGATTCAAATGAATGCATGTGTATTGAATGGATAGTTGTTGTGAATAATGTACATGACTATTTTGCCAATTGTGATTAATGATTATGATGAGGTCAAAAGATGATGCGCATGACCAAGGTAGCTTCAAGGGGGTGCTTCGTAGGGTTGGTATTATGGGATTCCAACCATACATTGCATAAGTGTTCCTTAGAAGTTGCTAAGGTGTTGATATTATCATGTAATGACTGTAAGTGTAATTATGGCTTGTATTGTATGTTGTAAATACATGTTGGTTTCTAAACTTGACAAAGGCATACTTTTAAAATGAAAATGTCCTTTTTATCATATTTAAGGATTTTATGCATGTTTCCATACTTAGTACATATTATGTGCTAATCCCTTCTTCTTTGTACATCTTATTGAGTTTAGGTTCCGGCTAGGTGACTTTCACTCTCTCCTTTGAAGAAGACTTGGATTGCTTTCTCCAAGTAGTGGTGAGTCCTCAAGTTCGAGGACGGGATTTCCTATTTCTCTGTTCATTTTGTATCTCGTATATTGAGACTTTTGTTGATATAAAAGGCTAAGTCCCAAACTTTGTATTCTTATGTTTTATTTTAGATGGTGTATGAGACAAAGTCTAGATTTCCTATTACTTGCTTTTATGAAAAGTGAAGATTGAACTTCGATTGTAAAGTTTTAAATTTTCCGTATTATTTTCTATGTCTTATGTAATGATGATGCTAAAGGCTGGTATGAGACCCCTTAGGGGTCAAGCACACCATGTTACGTCTAGGGGGTACTCCCGGGTCGTGACAAGGAGGGAGAACAATAGGTCCTTCAGGTTAGAAAATGTTGAATTCGACCTTGTATTTATCACGTAGTCTTTGTTTTTGTGGATCCTGCACATTCTGATTATTCACTTGTTCCTCAGGCTCCTCTATGACTGGATTATTACAGACCCCTTGATTATCCATCTTTCTATAAGTTTTGCTCAACTCTGGATAGTATGGGGTCAATGGTTTGCCTTGACTCTGTGTACCTGGCATACACTAGAGTGGAAACCTGAAGAAAACAAAAGCAAAAGAAAACGTAAAATTAGGAAATAATTGACTAAAGTTCAATAATGTAGTTAAACTTAATCTAAAAGCATTATTTCAAGGCAGCGGCACCAAAATTTGATACGCTCAAATTACACTTCCCTAAAGAAGTTTAAGCGATCGTTATCAAGTAAAAAACCCAACTTGGAGGTTGGGGTCGATCCCACAAGGAATATGGTTTAGACTTAAACTTAACTCACTATTATATTCGTTTAGTCAACTTATTTTTGAGACAAGTAAGTAAAGGGCGGGATTAGTGAAACAAGTGAGCAAGATTTGAACTTTGTTGTTATCAATAAGAGAGAGAAACTAGGGTGTATGTGTTCCCCATAAGCTCTTAATGCGGTAATCCTAATAATAGTAATCTTTTCCTAATGTATCACATGCAAAGTGGTAACAAATGTATCCCTAAGTGATTGGTCCTCCAAATAGGGAATTTCACTCGTCACCTTGGTCTAGCTACGCGTGTATAATTTACTAACCCTTACCTTTACCTCAGATTAGACATCAAATCAATGTATGGCTTAGTTTTCACCCTCGCACCAATTGACATTAGACTATTAGATAGTATCACACTAAATCTCTGTTGATAATTATTTTCTTATTAACTACCTCCCTTGTCCGGCAAATAGTAACAAGGCGAGTTCTAACGCGTGCACTCGTTAAAAAGACCTCTAAGTGAAAGAATTACCAATACATGCAGCAATACTATTCAAGAATTACTTAGTTATTATTCATACATTGTTAATTGCTCATGGTTCCCACAACCCTAGTTTTGGATTTAACTACTCATGCTTGATAGAACCCAATTCATATTTTTATAAGAAGAACTCATGAACTTATGTATTGAGTAGAAGAAACCCGTAATCTCCAATTGAAATTCAAAGCAAAAATCTTATAAACCAAAATCCAGAAATCAAATTGCTAAAGTTTGCAAGTTAATTCCCAGGAAAATATGAAGAACTAAAAGTAAACAATAATGTCTAACCCCAAAAATGAGGTTTACTTACCCTATTTATAGAAAAACTTTTCCTAAACAAAAAGGAAACGAAATATGGAAATGAACTTAATGGACGCGACTTCATTCGATGACTTTGACCTACGGACCGTGGCTCAACCTACGGTCCATAGTTCCCCTCCGTAGGTCAACACTTAGACTCTTTCTTGCGGAGGCTGGAACCTTCAACTCTTAGATACAAACAACGGACGTGCAAAACGGACTATAGGTTGACCTACGGTCCGTGGCTCCTCTTACGTGGCTCCATACTTAAGAATTTCATCAGATATTGGACCTTCAAATTATCTGAAACATTCGACGGGTGTACAAGACGACCTGTGGGACGACCTAAACTCCATCACTTGCATCCGTAGTTCCACACTTGGTAAAGACTTCCCTGATGCTCCATCTACGCCACCAATCAATGGACTGTGACTGGACCTACAGTCCGTAGGTCACCTTCGTGGGTGGCTCTTTCTACAGATTTTTAGTTGTCATCTCCTACTTCCACGTCCAAGCTTATTTTCTGCAAACATGATAGAAAACACATTAATTCTAATAAAAAATGTCCCCATACACACACAACTCTTAAGTGAAATGTATTAAAAATACCATAAATTCACGGTATATCAATCTTTCCAGAGTCCCTCATGAGAGAGAAATAGACTTCAGTATAGATATTTTTCCTAATACTCATCCTATCTCTATTCCGCTATATAGAATGGCTCTAACTGAGTTGAAAGAGTTAAAAGAGCAGTTGAAAGACCTCCTTGATAAGGGCTTTATTCGACCAAGTGTCTCACCTTGGGGCGCTCCGGACTTATTTATGTGTAAGAAAGATGGTTCACTTAGGATGTGTATTGATTACTGCCAATTGAACAAGGTCACTATCAAGAATAAGTATCCTCTTCCAAGAATCAGTGATTTTTTCGATCAACTTCAGGGTGGCACTTGATTTTCTAAGATAGACCTTTCACAATTTTCATGCCTATTATGTCACTATGAGTTTCTAGTCATGTATTCTGGTTTGACTAATGCTCATGCAGCATTCATGGACCTTATGAACAAACTGTTTAAGCCTTATACTGATATGTTTGTTATCGTATCAATTGTTAATGTTCTAGACTTGAGTTTCCCCTTTAGCCAGTTGAATGTTTTATTTCTAAAATATTCTGAGTATTCATTTGACAAAGTTGAGTGAAGTTACTTTTAAAGTTCTTTTATTTTTAAGTAAGTCTTCCGCTTAGTATTGAGTCAGGCCAAGGGTTCACTTGGGGCCTGCAATGGTTCTTGAGTGCCGGCTATGTCTAGGTTCGGGATGTGACATATATAAGGCTGTCATAGTGAGGGCTTAAGTTCTTCCTTACGCCCTAAATCTGTAGTTTCAATTAGTAATATCAAAGCCTAGATTCTTACACCATGATTCATGATTTTCAAATTTACTTTATATTACTGTTGTTAAATTCTTGATTTCATTATAGATATTTCATTAATTCATATTATTAATGATATTTCATTGTTTTTCATGCTTAATTTACCTCATGAACCCTATTTTGCTAAGAGTTGTTTAAATAACTTGATATACTATCTCCTATGCATGATTTTCATGAGCAAAGTAAATTCCAAGTCTTAAAGTTGTATCTTAGAAAGAGATTTAGGAAAACATGAATTACTTCAAGATCATTGTTTTAAGAATGGCAAGAATTGTTAGTTTAAAGAAAACATAACTTAGTATTGAGAAAATACAATCAGTTTTTCATAAAGCCTAGTCTATTAAAACAAGTTTAGTACATTTATACATAAGCATTTTTAGTATTAACTCAACACAAAGACTATCAGTTTTCTCCTAAAGTGGGACTTTTTCCCTAAATGAGACATCATAAAGTTATTGAGCATTATTAAATTATTTTGGGAGCAGTATTGAACATTGAATCAGAGGATTCAGACCATCCAAACCCCATAAATGTGCCGCCAGTAGGATATGAATGTGATATTGATTGAGGCAACTCCTCATTAAGCCCTTGGTATGGACTCAAATATTGGATAAATTGGTTAGTTCATCCTATACTCTGACAAATTATAAGATTACTCTAGATGTGTTTACTTGAATGTACAAGTGTGGTTACTATTCAATGTAATTATGGTTTTGTTGTATGTTGATGACTGAGAATGGCACCACACCGATATATATATCTTTATTGGATAGGGTACCGTGCTAGTACATGTATATCTATTGGATGGAATGCCACGTCGGTACATATATATTGTTGAATCTGGTACCACACTGTTAAATATATTTAGTTAGATGGCATATTATGCCAGTACATATTATTATTAATCAAAAACCATGCCAGTACAATAACAATAAGAATGGTTACCACGTTGGTACACTAACAATTTATCTATAGGTTCCATGAGAGAACCAAGTTTATTTTCGTGTTATTGGAATGGTGTGATGAAGTAGGTTTGGTTGTGGGTGCTATGTTGGGGTGAAGATTGGAAGTTTGGCTTGTGTTATAATTGTGTTTGTAAATGTATATTTATGTATTTGCTAAATTGTGTTACTTGTTTATATATTTCATATATCTAGGGCTTGATTAAGGCAAGGGGGGTGGGGGGTGGGCGGTGGGATTCTCTATGTGATTTGATATGAGGATGTAAGTGACCTTGATGGTAGAGTCAGCAACAGAAGAAGGTGAGTGACTTGAGGTGACGTGTGTGTGTCCTAATGATATTTTAAAGTTATTATTCTTGATTATGTGCATGATATTATATAGTGGATTCGGGTCGACCAATGATGTCTACCAGTACGTGTTATTTATACTAGGACTATTCTTGTTATGCCACCTGGCGTAGTATGATTGTAAGAGTCAGTAATGTTTCTTAGGTAAAGGCGATGATGACCTCCGACCGCTACAACTTTTCTTTCCTTATGGTGTGAGCTGTGTCGTATTTCTTTTATGTGTTGTACTCTCTTAGTAGCTCTTTTACATGTTTAGACTAGTTCAATGGGAGGGTTTTCAGTTAATTGTAAAAAGATGATTCCTACATCCGAATTTTATGTTTCTTTCAACATATTAAAGAGGTTCCTCATGTTTTATTAAGTTCTGCATTGGTGTTTCTAAAAATTGGGTGGCAAGAGTTCTACTATCTAGGTGTTAGAGTGGGTGTTTGCACGACCCGGTGGGTTGAGTCGTGATAGAGAGATTGAGGATAGAGAATGTTTCAATTAGGATTGAAGACGTGAATTAACAGATATATTATAAACAATTGCTCTATTCTAGCTATTTGTTTGGTTGTGGTGTATCTCACATAAAAAATGGTACAAAATTTTTAAATAGTGCAATTTTAAGTAATTATTTGAAAGTATAGGTAAGATTAATATATGTGGTATGAATGTATGTCTAATTAGGTAGTTCTTTTTTCATATTTATTGCAAGAATCTTAAATACTTTAATCAATGTACTCCCTCTCCTTTGTTTAAACAGGAATGATCTAGTTTTACTTCATACAAAGTTTATGAAAATAAAAAAGAAATATACCACGTGGAAAAATAAAGGTATGCCAAATATACCAATATTCTCTTTAATCTTTTGACCTAAAATATACCACGTGGATAATTTCTCTCTCTCTACCTATATATATAGGAGAATGTTAGACTTGCTGATGTGACATGCCTCTAAGGGGTAGAAACCTATTTATTTTATACCACGTGGATACTTACACCATGATTCATTATTTTCTAATTTATATTATATTCCTATTGTTAAATTCTTAATTTCATTATAGAGATTCCATTATTTCGAAGTATTAATGAAGTTTCATTGTTGTTCATGCTTAATTTACCTCATGAACCCTATTTTGCTAAGAGTTGTTTGAAAATCTTGATATACTATCTTCATGCATGATTTTCACGAGTAAAGTAAATTCCATGTCTTAAAGTTGTACCCTAGAAAGAGATTTACGAAAACATGAATTGCTTCAAGAACATTATTTTCAGAATGAAAAACATTGTTAGTTTAAAGAAAACATATTTTAGTTTTCAGAAAATACAATCAGTTTTTCATGAAGCCTAGTCTTTTAAAGCAAGTTTAGTACAGTAATAAAGAAGCATTTTAAGTACTGACTCAACAGAAAGACTATCAGTTTTCCCTTAAGTAGGATCTTTTCCCTAAATGTGACATCATAAAGTTATTGAGCATTATTACATTATTTTGGGAGTAGTATTCAACATCAAATCGGGTATGGATTCAGACCATCGAAACCCCATAATTGTGCCACCAGTAGGATATGATTTTGTCGTTGATTGGGGAAACTCCTCATTAAGCCCTTGCTATGGTCTCTAATATTGGATCCATTAGTTAGTTCATCCTATACTCTAACAAGTTATAAGATGACTGTAGATGTGTTTACTTGAATGTACAATTGTGGGTAGTATTCAATGTGATTATGATTGTGTAGTATGTTGATGACCGAGAACGGGTACCACGCCGATACATATATCTTTATTGGATAGGGTACCATGCTAGTACAAGTCTATCTATTGGATTGAATACCAAGTCGGTACATATATATTATTGAATCGGGTACCACACCATTACATATATTTATTTAGATCGAATATCATGCCGGTACATATTATTAGTAATCGAAAACCATGTTGGTACATCAACAATAAGAATTGTTACCACATCGGTACACTAATAATTTATCTATGGGTTGCATGAGAGAAACATGGTTTCTTTTGGACATATCTCTGTTATAGTTGACTCCAAGTGAAGTAAACGGTTGAAAGTGTTGAGATGTACCACTAGCACAACAAAATTCCGCTCAGCATAATCATATAATTTTATTCATACTTCTCTTATTTTTGGCATTTCCTGCACATGCCATTTAATCTTAACAGTCGGGAAACAGAAAGCAAGAAGGAATGATGCAAGTGCAGATTTATGTTTATACTAACCATCAGTTGAAATCTCTGTAAATTTTAGAGCGTATACATTTTCAACCTCTAAGAATTTGTTTGATTTTCCCTACTTCAAACTCGGATAAAAGTTACTAGAGAAGATTAACTGTGCACTCCTTTTAGCCAAATTGCAATTAAACTTAAGCTTATCCGAACAACGAAACCTCAACTATCTTGTACAACATTTCAAAATTAAAGGGCTGCAAAATTGTCGGCGTTGTTCTTATAAGAGTTTAATTGTGAAATTCATTCAGATTGCGATTGTTACACAAATGCTTGTTCGACTGAGTACGACTTCAAGTTCACTTACATAATGAGGATAAGGATCTCTTTGCTTCCTTCTCGTACGGATGAAATTAAGAAGGTGTTGGTCTGAAGATATCAGCAAAGATAGACGTTATGCAATTGATACTTGTATGTGCGCATTATGAAGAGGCAGAAAGTTTACCTAGCCTGATATGGAAACAATAAAATAGTGGCCTGAAGCTCTTATCATTTGAAAAATTCTTGGAAACAAACCAAGAAAATCCGAACCTGCTCAAGTACTTGGCATAACGCAACTACTTGAGTACATCTTAAATAAGTTAGCAGTGTAGATCATGACGTGTTGCAATGGAGAACAGATCATCAACAACATACCCAATGTTATCCAATAAATGAAGTTTGGAGAGGGTAGAGTGTACGCAAACCTTACCTCTACCTCGTAGAGATAGAGAGGTTGTTTCCCATACACCCTCGGCTTAAATAAAGCATAAATAGCAATGTGTTGCAAGAGAATCAAATTGCTCTGGATCATTATTGAGCATATATGTAAAAATATTATTTTACCTTTTAATCTACTAGCAATAGCAAAGTCTTTATCATGGATTGACATGCACAATGGACAGAGTACATAGTTCTTTCCTCATTAGCAAATGAAAGAACACCTCAAATACATTTTTGTGGATCGATATTCGCTATCAGTGCACTAATTTCATTTTCCCCTCACTCAGACAAGAGAGGAAGTGAATCATCAAGAACTTAGATAACCTATCAAATCGAGTCCTTTCTTCCACTGGTTTTAACCCACTGATCGAACTGTGAAATATGTATAGCCCTTGTAGAGAATGAGCAGGAAGACCAAGATACTATTTTTTCTTCAATTAAAGGCAAATGTTAAGAAGAAAAAAGTAATGGCTTTTGAACAAGGGGGAGATGGTGTTTTGAGGTATCAAGGTAGGTTGTGTGCACTGAGGGTGGATGTGCTCCAAGAGAGGATCATGGAGGAAGCTCATAGCTTAAGATATTCTATCCATCCAGGTTCCACAAAGATGTATCATGATATGAGAGAGGTCTATTGGTTGAGTAATATGAAGAAGGGCATTGTAGAGTTGGTTGTTAAATGTTCGAATTGTCAACAAGTTAAAGTAGAGCACCAAAGGCCCGGTGGTATGGCTCATAATATAGAACTTCCGGAATGGAAGTAGGAGATGATCAATATGAATTTCATCACATGTTTACCACAGTCTTGCAGGCAGCATGATTATATTTGGCTGATTGTTGATATAATGACTAAATCAGCCCAATTTTTATCGGTAAAGACTACCCATTCAACATAAGATTATGCTAAGTTGTATATTCAAGAGGTAGTTAGAGGAGCACAATTTACTGCACAGTTTTGGAAGTCATTCCAGGAAGGCTTGGGTTCAAAGGTGAACTTGAGTACTGCTTTGGATCCTCAAAAAGATGGTCAAGCAGCGCGAACTATTCAGACTTTAGATGATATGTTGAAGGCTTGTGTGATTGATTTCAAGGGTAATGTGGATGATCACCTACCTCTCATTGAGTTTGCTTACAATAATAGTTACCATTCTAGCATCCAAATGGCTCCTTATGAAGCTCTTTATGGGAGAAGATGCATATCTCCTATTGGATGTTTGAGGTTGGTTAAGCTGGGTTGATAGGACCAGACTTAGTTTATCAAGTTATGGAAAAGGTAAAAGTTATTCAAGAGAGGTTGAAAATAGTACAGAGTCATTAGAAATCCTATACAAATGTTAGGAGAAGAGACTTAGAGTTTGAAGTAGATGATTGGGTTTACTTCAAAGTTTCACCCATGAAGGGTGTTATGAGATTTGATAAGAAGGGGAAAGATAGTCTCTGATATAGTGGTCCTTACAGAATATCCAAGAGGATTGACAATGTAGCTTATTTGTTTGAGCTACCCAAAGAATTAGCAGTGGTTCATCCGGTATTTCATGTCTCCATGTTGAAAAAGTGCATGGGAGATCCTTCACTTATCATACCTACTGAATATATTGGTATCAAAGTTAGCTTATTATATGGGGATATTCCTGTTCAGATTTTAGATCGCAGGGTTTGCAAGTTGAGAACTAAAGAAGTAGCTTCAGTCAAAGTTCTATGGAGAGATCAGTTTGTTGAGGAAGCTACTTGGGAAGCTGAGGAGGATATGAAGAAGAGATACCCACATCTCTTCGAATCAGGAGAAGTTCCAAATTAAGGTACTAATCCTTTCCTTAGCTTTTATTTTAAGTTTCCATGTTGCATTTACATTTTGCTTGTTGAGTGTTTGAACTAAATGTTAGATGTTACACCCTTAGCCTACTAAGAGTAATCTCATTCGACGAAGAATGTTCCCTAGGGGGTGATATTGTAACACCTTGCTAGTTCAAAGAACCAGAAAGAACTAGAATTTGAAAGAAATCTTTTTTTTTTGGAAATAATAAAAATTGGAAAGTTTGACAAGTTAAACTAAGTAGGAGTTTTGGATAAGCTTTAAATGACCATAACTACCAAATAAATTTGATTTAGGTGTTCTACAAGATACCTTAGGAAATATCTTTGAATTATCTTTCCAACGCCACTGAGTTTGCTCAAATTCGAGTTCGTCTGAAGGAGATATGCCCATTTGAAGTCTGGTTGTCTAGATAAGGAAAGTCAAAACCGGATTTTAGAGGGGTATTTTGGTCTTTCCATTACGTTTTTAGTAAATTATTTGGGGTCTAAACTGAGTTCTTTCATTTTACACAATTGAGAATTTTGGTAGGTCTTTGAGAGAAGAGAAAAGAGGAGGAAAAGAGAAGAAAAGTTCAAGACTCGTCATGTTCTTGCGATTTTGGTTGTGGATTTCGCCAAGGATTCAATCCTATGAGGTATGTGAGACTTTCATAGCGTTGGATTCGTTCACCCACCCGTCAAATATGTTTATTTCAGTGTTAATTCCTACTAAAAAGGTTGAAAGTTTGATGTTTTTGATATGTGTTCGTGAATTTGCTTTCGTTCTTGAATTTGGCTGAGAATGAGCAGTTCTTGAGATTACTGCGTCAAGTTATAGAGTTGTTTTGAGTTATATTCTTGTGTACATTAACTAGGTATCTAAATCTAAAGAGAATTTGGGAAAAATAATCGAATTTAGGCGAATTGGGGTTGGAAAACGAAGAAGGAAAAAGTCAGGCAAATATGGGTACCAGGTGCGCGACTTCCTCAGGATTGGGGACCTCTTCTCCGCGTTGCGGAGCGGTCATGGACCCTTCTGCCTCAAAATGCTTTAAACTTGTTTTAAGACTTGCGTTTTGAGCTAAGTAAGAGTAACAAATGAAGTTCATTTCCTCATAAAGACTATTTGGGAACTAAGTATTCGCAAAGAGTAAATGTTTTCACATTTAAACAAGAGAGGAAACACCGATTTCCAAGAGAGCCTTTGAGCTAGTTTTTTGAGTAATTATCTCAAACCACAGAAAGAGTTCTTTCTAAACATATGGGCTGAGTATTTTGGGAGTAGTATTGAGCACCGATGTGGGGACGAGTTCATAACAACTCAATGTCTCCATAAACCATGTAGCCAACGTGGGTAGAAAGGGTCATACTATTTAGACGATTCCTTAATGCTTTTTGGAATAGACTAGTGGATCTACTTAGTTGAGGCGATCTATATCTCGGCAAGTTATAGGATAGTTCTGGCAGCGTGGGCGAGACGTTGTATCATAACATAGCTCATAGTGATGGTTGTCGGTTAGAGAAACTCCCACAAAATTATATTACTTTATTATATGAAAATCTGAGTTGTTATTGTATTTCTTCAATACTTTGAGTTGCTACTTACTGTTTAAATGCTTTATATAAATTGCATCTTTATTGTTGTTTATTTTCGCATTGAGTTGAGTAAATATGAGGTAAGTGTTTCTTTCAAAATTCAGTTGAAGCTTATGTCATGGTTAGTTCCCCCCC
>JAJOOR010035223.1:0-14384 GCA_036250505.1 Solanum acaule | reverse complement strand
AAAGAAAGAAATGGAAGATGCTTCGAGGGGAGGTCAAGCAGCTCCCAGATGATCAAGATGAAATGCCTTAGTCTTTTGTTTTTTTGGTGTAAGCAAGATTTAGTGGGGGAAGTAGATAGTCTAGTGGGGTTTATAGGCCAATTGTAAATTTTTGAAAATTTGTTTTTGGATTTGAGAATGATGGCACCCCCTGGGGGTATGTAAATCCCTCCTCATCAATTTCTTGATGAGTTCTTTTGTGTGAATACAAAGTTACCTATTTCAAAAAAAAAAACTTATTTTAATAAACATGTGCCAAGTGTTATAAGGTATTAAATAGATTTCAGACTTGTCCCATTAATTATAAACAAAACATTAATTATTTAATATTACACATCAATTAAATAACTATAGGTAACAAATAGTCCAAAATACCCATTTAGGATCTATCATATTTTACATTGGACTATTTTTAACTATAGTTATTTAATTGATGGGTAATATTTAATAATTAATGTTTTGTTGATAATTAATGGGCCAAGTCTGAAATTTATTTGATAACTTATATCACTTGACCCATGTTTATTAAAATAAGTTAATGGAGTTTGTTACTTTTTAGTACATAATTATTTTATTTAGAAAAGGAAACTGAGAAGGGTAGCAGCCGCATCACGAAGACAAACACAACATGTACATATTAGCTGCAACTTCTCTTATTCTTCTTTACATAAATTACACTCTTATATGGGTGGATGACATTGGGTTGAAACTGTGTTGGTTACTTCTCATGGGTTTTTGATATTGTTGTGAAATTGCTTGATGATCAGCAATGGCCTTTTGGACACAAATATTAGTGGATGGCTAGTAACACATTGATTAACCAATTGGTGGTGTAACGAATTGAGGGTTGCAATTGGTTTCATGGTTGTTGCCACTGGTTCCGTAACCAGTGGCTTCAGTTTTAAACATTATTATTTTATCATCATATTATAATGTAGGTTGTGATATATTGAGATATGTAATTAAATGTTAGGTGTATTTTATAGAGGAATTGAGACTTAATCCTAGGCTTGAAAAATTATGAACACATATGAGACTTGATATATTAGTTGGTATCAAAATTTAGGAATTTGGTTATAGTAATATGGGTGTCTACGGACTCGGTTGCTTATGAATATTGTACATTTGATAGATTGGAAACGTACTAAGGCATTGAGGAAAGGAAAAACATTGGGGAATTAGCTTGCTTGACTTCAGTTCTTCGGTGGAGGTAGGTTATGATTTATTCTATGTGATAGAGAGACTCTTAATAGTGATTGATAGTCATTAGGTAAGTCTGTGAAATTTTCTATGTACTTAATTGTTGTGATTTCGATGATTCATATGTTGTTGATTGGTCTGTAATTCCAAGTCTGCGAAATTCATTATCTTGAACTTGCGCTATCAAATTGATGCCTTGAATAAAGAAGACTCAATGAAATATTGTTAAGGAAGTGAAAAGAATGATAAATTAACTATATTGTTGGATCGGGTGCCACAAGCCGACACAATATATTTGGATCTAAAAAGAATGGTAAATTAACTATATTGTTGGATCGGGTGCCACGAGCCGGCACAATATATTTGGATCGGGTGCCATGAGCTGACACGATATTATTGGATTGAATGTGATGTCCCGACATGATATTATTGGATTGGGTGTCACGTTCCGACATGGTAACATTAAAGGAAGACATTAACTTAATGTACTCAATCTCAAAGAATTCATTTCCCAAAAGAGCATGGTGTGGAGGCATGAGTCCTCATGTGTGTTCTTATATTGTGACTAATTGCGTACTTGCTTCATTATTATTGTCACTTGTTCATGTTGTTTGTGTTTGCCACTTGCTAAGTGCTATAATTCATTTCATATTATTACTTTATGCATATTGGTTTCTATTTTGAGTCTGTCGATGATATCTACTTAGTACATATTACCTTGTACTGATCCCTACCTGTATTTTGTTCTTCCTTTTTCTTTGGTGGAGTGCAACAAGTGTACCAGCGACTTTGACTCGCCCTCGGCTCTAGCTAGTCTCCAGCACAACAGATTCTAGGGTGAGTTATTCCTTCTAGCTCGTGTTGGATTCTCTCGATCATATGACATGAGGTTCTTAGTTTTCAGACACAAACTATTGTATTCATTTATTATGGTTTCTTTGATACTTTCAGACTTAGTACTTGGAGATTAGATGTCCTTGATGTGATGACTTTCAGGTTTTGGGAACGATATGTACTAGACTCTAGAGGATTTTTATTTCTTACTTTAATAAGGTTTGAATTTCCTCATTATGGTCGTAATGCATAAGTTGAAAAACTAATATAAGTTGGGGTTTGAATTCGTTTGTTCGTCCACCTAGAAGGTTAAGTGTAGGTGTCACTCATGACTCACTTTGGGTCGTGACAAACTTGGTATCAGAGCTTTAGGTTCGATGATCTCATCACACCAGGACAAGTCTAGTAGAGTCTTGCGGAACTGTATGGGGACACCTTTACTTTTCTTTGAGAGGCTATAAGACTTTCGAAAAACTCCATTTTTTCCTTCTTTCATGCGATTACTTGAATCCAATTGGTATCTGGCCTCTTTGACTCTATTTCACATATGGTCAGAACTAGAACAACAAATGTGACAACACTAGCAAGATAGGATGTGTCTGTGGTAATAGGTATGTTTCCCTGTGGGCATGTAATGACTAGTGACCAACATGATCTTTTTATTAAGTTGAAACCCCCATTCTTCATGGGTACTGAATATGAAGATGTTTATGATTTCTTTGTTGATTGTCATAAGCTACTTCATAAGATGAATATAGTGGAGAGGCTTGGTGTTGAGTTTGTGACATACCAGTTTTAGGGAGATTCCAAAATGTGGTGGCGGTCTCATGCTGAGTGCTGACCAATAAAGGCGTTACCTATGATTTGGGTAGCATTTTCTAGCTTCTTCATGGAGAAGTATATATCCCGGACTTTGAGGGACCATTGGGTCTAGTTCTACCATTCTTAAGGGTTATCTACAATCACAACTACTAATCTAGCATTTCGACAATGTTGTTAGAGGTTTTGTATACTCGGGTGTATCGCTCGATGGGTGGTCACCTGATCATTTCCTTCTTTGGGTTAAATAAGTCTGATTCTCCCTTGATGAATACATGATGTCTAAAGATCAAATTTTTATAACTTAAGCTCGTGGAAAGTTTATGTTATGAGAATGGAAATATTGATAAGATCTATGATGGTTTATGTATTATGAGTGTGTGGTGGTTGGTTCAGGTTCATTTCTGATTGTAGCCAGTATGATTTAGGATTTTATCATGGATATGTGAGAAAAGATTTGTCCCGATGATTGTGTCAAGGTCTTTGAGAACATGTTGCAGACGTGTGTACGATTAATTTTGGGGTGGTTATTGGGAATAGTTTTTGTTGTTAGTTGAGTTTACATACTACAATAGATATCATTCGAGTATTGAGATGGGCCCATTTGAGGCATTGTATGGGAAGATGTGTAGGTCTTCAATTGGTTGGTTTGATGCAAACATTTCTTGAAAGTAGACGACAAGTTTTAAATCTTAATGCAGGCGAGCCACCCGGTGGTGTGGTACGTAGTGGGTTTAGTACGCCCCGCCCAAACAAACGGCTCCGAAACAAACAGAAAGGTTATATATGAAATGAAAGGTTGGAAACAGAGCTAGAGATGAGCGCTAGCCAATGGTTAAGACTTCAAAAAGCACCTTAGCAATTACAAGTAATGCCCCTATCGACCTTTTTTTTTTTTACTTAAAACTATACCGGACCACCTATCTATCCCTTTTTTGGCGCTGTCCCAACACTGATGAGCATCACTTAGGCCTTCATTCATGATACTCTGCTAGGATCTGCAGTGCTTCAGTAGGCCCTAGGCACTGATGTGAGGTTAAAGTTTGAACCAGACCTTGGGGTACTGATCTTTTGAGGGAATCATTAGAAGGTAAAATTCATTCAGCTTAGAGTAGGCAGAAGGAGTATGCAGACTGAAAGGTCAGGGACTTGGAATTTATGGAGGGAGAGCAAGAGTTGGTGAAGGTTTCATCCATGAAGGGTGTGGTAAGGTTTGGTAAGTGAGGTAAGCTCAGTCTGAGGTACATTGGGCCGTTTGAAGTGCTTAAGCGTATGGGAGAGATGGCTTATGAATTGGCTTTGCCTCCGGGGGTTGTCAAAAGTACACCCGATGTTTCATGTGTCTATGTTGAAGAAATATCATGGTGATGGAGCTACATTATTCGCTGGGATTCGTTCCTTCTTGATGTGAATCTATCTTATAAGGAAGAGCCTATTGAGGTCAAGGGAGATTGCCTCTGTGAAGGTCTGACTGAGGCTGCTATGCACAAAAGATATCCATTTTTTAATTGAGTCGGGTGCCCTTTCTTACCCTCACCTTTCTTTTGACCGTTAGGGGACGAATGGTGGGTAAATTTGTATCTCTAATGTAACGACCTATTAGGTCATTTTGAGTACTTCAGCTTCCTATTTCATAAATGACTCTTCCGATTGATTCTAAATGGGTATTATGGACTATTTGTTAACTATAGTTATTTAATTGATGACTAGTATTAAATAATTAATATTTTGTTGATAATTAATGGGTCAAGTCTGAAATTTATTTAATATCTCATATCACTTGACCCATGGTTGAGCTACTTGCTTAGACGTCCTACTTGGTTGAGCTACTTGCTTAGATGTCCTAGTTACTTGAGCTACATACTTGACGTCCTACTTGCTAAACAAGGGCGAGCCACGTGTTTTAAGGAAAATTAATGACCTACTAGTCTAAGTGATTAGTAGGTGCATCACCTCTTAAGAACAAAGAGGCCAAAATTTAAAGAAGTCAAGTAGATGCATCACCTACATAAGAATAAAGGGCAATAGGTTCATCACCTACTTAAAAGCTTATGGACCAACGATAAGGGACTAGACCCAAGACCCATCTACCCCAACCCATTAAGAGCTATATAAACGTATAAGCAATTCTATGGTTTCATTTACATTTACACAATCAGCTCTCATATCTCTCTCAAGTGAGACAACCGCCCTAATTCCCTTTAGGGTTCTTGAATTCTTTCTTCAATTCCAGAAAATCAGTCCACTAAATCACCTTCTATCCTCCTTGACTTCAAGTATATTGGAAAGTTTTTCAAAGGGAATAAGTGAAGGAAGTTATAGGACTTGGGCAGCCAAGCAGCCGCCTCTCATGGAGAGTGTGGATAGAGTGGTCTTAAATGCCCCCACACTTCCCATAGTCATTCTCCACGGCGAGCTTTGTCTTTTGCGCATACTACATATGCTAACCAGAAAATAGACACAAGTAAACAATCTCATAATTGTTGTACATACTAATTCAACCTTTTGAAATCCAACTTAATTTCTTATGTGATTGAGAGAGAGAGATATAAAAGCTGATTTATTACAAGTGTAAATGACCCATGAAGCTACTTATACATTTATATAGCCCTTAATGGGCTAGGGTAGATGGGTCTTGCGCTTACCCTGGATAACCCACCTCTTGGCCCTTTATCTTTGGGCCATAAGACTGCCTTCTTAAGTAGGTGATGCAATTACTTGTCTTATTTACATGTTGGACCTTTGTTCTTAAGTAGGCACCTACTAGGTACTTGCTTAGACTAGTGGGTCATAAATTTTCCTTAAGCACGTGAGTCGCCCTTGTTTCAAGTAGCTCAAGTAACTAAGATGTCAAATAAGCAACTCAACCAAGTAGGACGTCCAAACAAGTAGGTTGTCTAAGCAAGTAGCTCAACCAAGTAGGGCGTCTGCGCATGAAGGTGAAAATGGTACATTCCATGGTACATCTGTTTGAAATGAGGGAAAGGCGAGTAAGATATAGTTCACTTTTTGTTCAGTTTCTCTGAGTATGAGAGCATTTCCTGATGGGAAAAGGTCCAAATACACCCAATACTTGTGTTTATATTATATCCTTCCTCTATTTACCTTTCCGGTCAAAGGATCCCCCACCATTATCTTTCGTCTGAAATGTTCCCCTCCACCTTGAAAGAGTTGGTCTAGCCATGTAGGGTATATTTGACCTTTTCAATTGTTCAGGGTATATTTGACTTCTTCAATTGTTCAGGGTATTTGGTTTACCTGGCTAACTGGCTCTATCGTGAAAAATGATAGAGCCATGCTGGACATCCGTTAGAGGGAGGGAAAAATTTGGGACTGAATTAGCGATTCGGGGCTTTCATGGACCGGAAAGGGAAGTAAACGCAGGCAAATGTAAGACAAACCGAATATTCAGTGATAAAGTTGAACCTTTTCCTTGATTTGATCACTAGCCATAAATTGCCAGTCTTGGAAATGAACAGGGTTAGAACATTTAACATCTAAATTATTTTCTAAAAAAGTAGCTAAACTCATTGAAGTATTTTCTAAAAAGGTGCTTTAATAAGTCCTTGTCTCAAGAGCATATACCATCAGAGCAAGATTTCAGGTACATCAATGGTTGGGGGAAGGAACTTAGGTGATGTTTGGTTGGGAGTAGTGGAGAAAGTGATCTCCACATAAACTTAGTGTTAATAAAATGTTTGGTTTCACTCTTCCTTTCCACATAAAATTTAGGATATTTATAGTACAATTTTTGTTTCCACTTCTCTTGTCGCATAACTGATTTCCTCATAAGTTTTGCGTGTATCTATATATTATTTTATACAAGATAAAATGTGGAATAAGAATGCGGTGAGATGACAAAAATAACCCTTCATGTGGCATCCAATATTTATTTTGTCAAAAGAATAAAAAAAATATTTTTAAATATGCACTTTAGTATAACAAATCAAACATCCATTGAATAAATAATCCTTCCACTACAGTTCTTGTATTATAACCTTAACTTTGCATTTCAATCCCTACATTACAATCTCTACATTGCCATCCATGCTTTTCTAATTCCTGCATAAATTGCTTCTAATCCAAACAACCCCTTAAAGCATTGTGGTACCTGAGATAGTTGCTCTTTTCCTGGAATACATATATGAGCTACCTATTATTTATGTCAATAAGAGATGCCATACTAAGATTTCAGGTATATTAAGGGCTAGGTGGAAGAACCTTAAAGCATTGAGGGACCTTAGAGTTTTCTTTTCCTGGAATACATATATGAACTGTCTTTATTTTGTGTCAATAAGAGAGACGCCTGTCATGTAGGTTGTAAATCTTCTTTTTGTATCTAATTAAAGTGTATGTCAATCTCTAAACATAAAGGTGCTATATAAATGAAAGCTTCAAGCATTACTCAATTTGAGGCATTATCTTTTAACTACACTTTCTGAAGTGGAAAAGAATAACGAGAAGGAAAGCAAAGAACCAGTATTTATGTCAGGTTTAAGAGAGGTATGACCGCAAGAGTTTGATTTAGGCGTGCACACTTTTTTTTTGGGATAAGGCTAGATTTGTGCCTCATAAAAAACAACACACATCTGAGGTAGGGCTTAAATTATGCACATTGGAAGGCAAATTTGCTTCTAACCCAACTTATGCATTTCAAGGCCATCACTTGGAACAAAAATGTCACCAGCATTAGTGCTTTGCTTTTAAAAGTCCACAGGTCAAATGAGTTTATTGATTAATTCTTCTCTTTGATCATTTCATGCACCATCTTGGCGATCATTTGAGAATCGAAAGCACTAATCTATTACTTATTATGTTCTAATTTTTCTACCAAACACTGAAAAACCTTCATATTTTATATATTCCATTATGTTTGCATAGTAAAAGTACCTAAGCATTTCTTTTAACTTCCTTTTTTTTTTTGGCAGGAAGTGATTGATATGTCTGGGGGGTAAGTTCTTATGCATGGAGTTGAAGTTCCATTCTTTTAGGATCTCTTTTCTTACGTTGGACTTGTTCTTTTTCTCAGATGTGGTGCAAAATTCTCTATTGTCATCGTGACGGAACAATTTGAAGGCAAAAGATTGCTTGAGAGGCACAGAATGGTTAATGGTGCACTGGCTGAGGAGATGAAGGAAATCCACGCTCTCTCTATTACAAAAGCACTCACTCCAGAGCAGTGGAAACAACAGCAGGAATCTGAAAAGCCTCAAGCAGCTGCTTAAATTAATCATAATCTAATCATCTTTATCGACGAAATGCTTGATGACTCAACCGTATGGCAAATACTCTCTTCCCTTTATCTAATGAGGGGTTAACTGTGTTATAGGTTAAGAAAACTGTCTGTCTATCATGTTTTGATTGAACTTGCTGGATTTGAGACACTGCGATAACTTATTAACTATTGAATACGTGGCCGTTCAGCTTGTTATGAGCTCAGACACTGCAGCTCATGTGTTTACCTATAGTTGATGAGAAGTAAGGGAGCGGGTCTCTTTTCAGTATCAATCCTTATTTACTACGTATATTGTTTTCTTGAGTGTATAGCTCAGTTGATAGAGTATTGAGCTATTAACCTAAGGTTCACGAGTTTTGATTGTTCTTGCCTGAAACATCCAGTACCTTTTGTCTGATCAAATTTCAGCACAACGAAAATAATGTGATTTTTTCATATTAATCCATAGGCATAATACATGAATATGCCTTTTAACTTGGCTTTAAATCACATTTATGCCCTTCAACTTTTGGTGTGCACAAGTAGACATTTAAATTTGTATAAAGTTGAACAAATAGACACACATGTCCTACATGGCATCCTACATGTCATTTTTTATCCTACGTGGTGTTTTATGTGTATTATGCCATGTATGACTCATGTGCCTACTTGCTCAACTTTATACAAGTTTAAGTGCCTACTTGTACATACCCAAAGTTGAAGGACTTAAACATAAAATGAGGCCAAGTTAAAGGGCACATTTATGTATTATGCCTAATCCAAAAGGTGGAAGGAAGGCATTTCCGAACCATTTCTAATACGTTAAGGGCATTTTTTAATCTTCTCCCATTTTTATATTATATGAAAGACAATTAGATAAGTTAATGCATGTATTAGTAAGAATCGAAGTGGATTAGAGTCTCCTTTGGTAGAAAAGTTCTTTACTCTCCCAAAGTGGAATTTCTCAGCATTAATTTGAATTAGGCGAGTGTCAAAGCAGGTATGGAATGCCACTTGAAATATAAGTTTGGCAAAAAAAATTTCTCCCAAATATTAGGTAACTACTATTGAAGAATCGTGTTCCTTAGAATTTCAAGAACAAAAACTTACTATCAACAAGACAATTGATCTTTAAATAAAATTCCTTTTTTTCCT
Source organism: Solanum acaule (assembly GCA_036250505.1). Taxonomy (NCBI): domain Eukaryota; kingdom Viridiplantae; phylum Streptophyta; class Magnoliopsida; order Solanales; family Solanaceae; genus Solanum; species Solanum acaule. The sequence continues at coordinate 5,122 of JAJOOR010035223.1, read as the reverse complement.
TTTTTTTTTTGGTAGATTTGACAACAAATTCTACAAATTAACACACAAATTTCTCCCCCAAAGATGTGATGCTTGTATTATATATTATGTATAAGTCATTTTCATAATGCTTTTTGGGTCACTATTATTTTTTCAAACCTATTTATGTTTCAGAAAGGAAAAAAAGAAGGAAAAGACGAATCATAAGAAACTGTTTATGTTACCTAAAATAGTTTAATCACAATATAGCCACAGAATAATACTTTTAACTTTGATAGAATATGACACTATTTCAAAATCTTTGTTGAAAATAAGATTCATGAGGTCTTGGATTAGTCTATTGGAGAGGTAATTATAACTTTTTATTATGTTTTTGGTTGTATAATATTATTATCTGGTAAATCAATATTAAATTTTCTTTTCTTTCCTAGCAACTAAAACTCATACTACTTGGATCAAGTTTATTATTAAATCTCAAATAGACGTGACAAAGACAGTTGATAACATTTTCACCATCTAGAGTAACAATGAATTGAATAGCACCATATCTTTATAGGTGTTGAGACTTGAGGCCCCATACTGACTATCAATTTAGATAAGTTATGACTCCATCATAAAATAAAATAAAAATTGCTCGAGCGAGTTCTCTGTATACTACTCAAGTGGTGAAGGCTCTTTCCTTTGCGCATGATAAGTGTTCTTCCTGATCAAGATATAGGTGTAATTGGGCAATAAGGTGCTTGTTCAATTTTTTTTTTATTTTTCTTGGCTGCTAATAAGAAATACAAACTGTTAAGTTACTTAAAATTTTTACACATAATTTAACATTCAACCAGTAAATGTTAACTTTTTAGAACTCCTTAAACTTAATTTGCAGGGTCGATTCATCTGAACTCAATATTTTCGACGCGAAATATGAATTTATGTATACAAATTATTAATATTGCAATAATGGTAGGTCCAAACTCGTAATTTTAAAACGAATTCAATGCTAAGAACTTTAAAAATTGATCAAATCAATCTAGATTTGCCTTTACTAAGTTGGTGGAAATTATCTTGCCCAAAAATTTCAAGACTTCAAAACTTTTCTTCAATGTACAAAATAAGGACAAGACTGATCATATTAGTCTAATCAAAAATCATATTCTTATACACACTCAAATGTCATTGAATATAAACCTAAATTTATCCTCAAAATGAATTTGAGAAAATCTGTCTATCTATAAAGAGAGAGAAAAAAAGTTTTCTTCTAGTTCCGGTTTATGGTCTACATATTCTTGGTTCGTTTTGTCACTTAATCGTTATATGATATGCTGATATAGTTTGGTTCAAACATCGAATACGAATAAATATTTTCCTTGCTTGCAGTCTTGTTAACTCGCAGTTAGGAAGAATTTAATAATTGGACAAAGGGGATTAATATTCTACAAGGTAATCACACTTCTTAATTAATTAAATTAAGTTACACACATCTAAATTATTATTGGGATGGTAATATATAATAATACGAGTAATTAAGTAACATCCTATGAAAATCCTTATAAATTTGAAGTAATTATAATTAGAAACATCTACTTATTTTTACATTCTAGGTCTAATTTGTTTTTCTTAATCTAACACATATCAAGCATGTCAATTCACACTGAAAATCTCATAATTTGGGGCTCAAGCCCAAATCGAATCTCTGAATAAGGATGAAACTAAGTTTATCAAATGTCATTTGTGAAATTTCATAAATAATCATATATAAATTTGTTATGATTAACCTTTCATCACATTTATTTCTTTGTTCATCTAATATTGGTACATAATATATTTAACGATTCAAGTACTTTTGTGGAACTCTTCAATGCACAACGCATATATTGTGATATGGACATAATTGACCATATTAGTCTAATCAAAAAACATATTTTGAAGGAGATCATCATATTCGTATAAGATAAACCTAAATTGATGGAGCACGATGAATTGAAAGGAGAACTCAAAAAAGACTGTCTATTCATGAAGCGAAAGAAAGTTTTCTTCGAATTCTACATGCTCTACAAAATTATAAAAAGACTTGTCAAGACTCATATTATTTTTATATGATGAGACATTGTTGGTTCATGTTCATTGGCTTCAAAAAAAATTATTCTTTGTATAAAAAGGAGATGGACAAATTGAAAATGCACCATATATTTACTTGCATTGTGTAGTTAACTCAATCGATAGAATTACTTTTGTACAAGAAGAATCAAATTCTAATGAGCTTCTCTATACATCAACCATTTATTCAACAGACTCATTAGCATTAAGGTTCTCTTCATTTCTACACGATATAATAATATACTCAGTATAATTTTATAAGTGTAATCTAAAGCGTAGACATATTTTACTACAATCTTGGAAGATAGAGAAGTTATCCATTAGACCCTCGACTAGAAAATATGATTAAACAGATCGAAAATGAAAAAATGATGACAAAATTCTATAGTAAACATTATACTATACGATGACAACTTTAATTGTAACAAGTTACAAGTTATGCTTTCAAGTTATGTGACCCCAAAATATCTAATCAAAGGATACTTTCCCTTTAATTTACTGTAGTATAGGCTTGTAGGTAAAGAAAAATTCTTGTTTAGGTCCAAAAAGCCTGTCATATTAGTTACGTTGAATAGCTGCTCCTTATCCAATATACGACTTATTATTGGATAAGGCAGGGACGGAGTTGAGAATTAATATATAAATTAAATTTTATATTTAAAGATTATATATTTAAAGTTGGACATCCTTGACAAATGTTATGCTTTTGGCATAGTGATAATAGGTGTTCATTTGAATCTATAATTTTTGGGTTCAAACCGTAGATAACACAATGTTTTTTTTTTGGACAGTCACACATCATTATTCTTGGATACCCTTGATAAAATTTCTAGTTCCGCCACTGGACAAAGGCATGTACAGGTCAAATCATCAAGCTAAATCGAATGGATATAGATATTTGGCATAGGCGTGACTTAAGATAACATATTCTTTAAAAATCCATACCATTTGAATTAATTACAAAAAAGTTATTTTTCCTTCTCCCTCTCTTAATTAACACCCGGATACATCACTTCACCTCTATAAAATACATTACAACTTTATTTGTATACAATGTATCTGATGCAAATGTTATTGTTGATAATAATCTCAATTGTTTCAAACCTAAATAAGTATGAATCTGATTTATAGCTATGTATCTAATGCATCATTGATGTATATTTTGCTATGTATCGGGCGAAGAAGCAATGTGTCCGCAGTCCGCGAGTTTTGAAAATTCAGGATTATTGTAGAGAAACTTTCAGAAAATGATGTAATTAGCTCCCAAATTGTTGAGATTTCTGTACTTTACGTAAAAACAAATCCAACCACTTTTGATTTGATTAGATATTACTAGAAGGAAAAAAAATCAAACCGAGCTCAAACCAAATCGAAATAATTTGATACAAATCCAACTTTTTGGGGGCTATTAAGGTAACTTCACATGCTTTTTAAAGGCCGATGAGTAGTTTACTATTTTTCATATATCTAAAATATCTTTCATCATTTTAACCAAAAAATTTCAAATTTTTCATTCTCTATCCGCTAAGTAATTATTATCTTTCATTCCCACAACCCATATATACACTCTAACCTACAAATTATTTTATTTGCCAACAAATTCATTTGCACGTTTATTTCTTAGTTTATAGCCTCCATGAAACTATTACTAATCCTTTTTTTAATCTTCCTTCTCTATAATAAATTTTGAATTTTTTGGTTTGGTTATATTATATTATATCAAATAAAATATTAGTAATTATATGTAATGATGTTATTTTACATTTATTATTTTCACTATGTCCAAATCATGAGTGATTAAATTAATGGGTAAATAACACAAATTTCACTTTTTTAGGATCTAATTACCTCTCTTTCCATTAGTTTGTAATATTATCAATCCTACCACAATTCGCATCTAGGATACATGTTAACCATATACATATAATTAATTGAATGTAAATAGGAATGTACAAAAATTAAGGAGAAAGCCCTGCGTATAACAACTTTGGAGTACCTGCAGTATCACATAATTCTAAAAAATTCAAAAAATCCAAATCCTTCCAAAAAAATTTTAGTAAAATTTTACACTTCTTCTCCAAAATGTAAAATTAGTTTATTTTATGTATAAAACTGACGTCAAAGTCGATGAGCACGAAGAAGGAACAATGCTTGAAGGAGAGATCTAAACAGATTTCTCTAAGTATTACTAATAAATTAATTTAGAATTTTTGGCCGATGAAATTAACATAAGAAGATCGTATGAGGGAGAAATTAGAGAGAGAATGGAGTAAAAATGTGGGAGGAAAAAATTAGGAGAGAGAGTGAGCTGATTTGGCGTGAAGACAAAAATTATGGAGAGAATTAAGTAGGTTAATAATTAAAGGCTTTATTTTATATCTCACTCTAAATCTGGTATAAAATTATTAAATAACATGACAATAAATAATTATTTAAAAATATATGTCAAATTAGTAAATATAATATATATAACTGCCTAACTATATATATATATATATATATATATAATTAGATAGTTTTTCCTAAATTAATTGATTGATCAATTTGCTTTCATTGAAAAAAGGGATTAATTTGGTTATTTTGCTTTAAAATACTATGTCTAGTTTAAGTTAATAGAGATAGTATCTTGACAAGATATTAAAATTAAGTGGTCATCATGTTGTGATATTAGACACTTGAATAATTTAAGGATCAGGGTTAACAATAGGGGTGTGTTTCGTACGAAGAAGAATATTTTCTAAAAAATGAAGAAGAATATTTTCTAAAAAATAAGCATTATATCCTTTAAACATGTTTCTTACATTACTATATATAATAAGTGGGAATATCTACTACTTAGCACATGACAAGTGTTGGATGATATGTGCTTCATAGTGTTGTATATTCTTCTTTTATGGTTGTACCTTTAAAATTTATATTATTGGACAATTTAACACCATTAATTACCTACTACTTTATTAGCCAAAAAGTTTGACCTCATTTGGGCCCATTTATTATTTATATGTTTTCAATTTTCAATATATGTTGTCTATCTAATTCTTTTTTTCAACCTTTT
>JAJOOR010035222.1:0-11564 GCA_036250505.1 Solanum acaule | reverse complement strand
CTTTAAAACTTATAACATAACTACATAAGCTCAAAAACTAAAAAAAAAACTTTATTAAACTTAACTTACAAACTTATATACGTAAAAATTAAAAAAAAAATCTTTAAAATAAACTTAAGTAAAATTATATAAATTTTAAAACTTAAATACTATAAACTAATATAACTTAGAAAAATAAAAAAAACATTCGTATTTTCGTAATTCAAAATAACTCAAAAAAAATAATTATTTTTTGAAATTGCTATATGTGCCATCCCGTTTATCCCATCCCGTTCCGGTCCATTCCGGTCCGTCCCAGTATATAGTGGGACGGGACGGAACTGAGCTTCCATCCCGGTAGTTCCGGTCCGGTTCATCCCGGTATCGGTCAACAACCAGGTCAAACCATCCCATTCCGATTCGGTACCGGTTCGTTCCGGTCCGGTGGTCCCATTCCGGTCCGGTGCCCAGCCTTAGGTATACCCAAGCACATTATCAGTGATCGAGACCCTCGATTCACTGGTGCATTTTGGAGAGAATTATTCAGCTTGCTTGGGTCAGAATTACACTTTTCGACCAGCTTTCACCCCCAAACGGACGGATAGACGGAGCGGATCAACGCACTCTTGGAGTGCTATTTGCGGCACTATGTTAGTGCCAATCAGAAAGACTGGGCAAAGTTGTTGGACACTGCCCAGTTCTCCTATAATTTGCAGCGAAGTGAGGCGACGGGAAGAAGTCCATTTGAGTTGGCTACCGGGCAGCAGCCCAACACGCCACAATCTTTGCTCGTCGATGCCGGTTTGAAGAGTCCGGGTGCCTATAACATGGCAAAGGCTTGGGAAGAACAAGTCGACCTTGCACGGTCTTACCTTGATAAGGCAGCCCGGAAAATGAAGAAGTTCGCTGATCGAAAGCGGCGGCCAGTCGACTATCGAATTGGGGATCGAGTTATGGTGAAACTGAACCCTAGACAATTCAAGTCGCTGCGTGGGGTGAGTCAATGTCTGATTCGCCGCTATGAAGGTCCATTCGAGATTACTGCCAAGGCTGGAAAAATCTCGTATCGGGTGGATATGCCCCATCATTTGAAGATACATCCAGTCTTCCATGCGAGTCAATTGAAACCGTATTTCGAAGACATGGAAGACAAGGGTCGGGGGCAGGTCGGTAGAGCTCAACTATTCATCACTCCACCAGCCGTGGACAAACAGATCGAGGCAATTATTGATCACCAGCTGGTTCGCGGTAAAGGCTGGAATAATTCGAGGTCGCAGTTCCTCGTCCATTAGAAGGGAACTGCACCGGAGGAGGCAACATGGGAGAAGTACGAGGACTTGTGGCAATTCCGCGACAAGGTCCATTCTTATTTGCAGGTGTGTGGCGCCGGGGTTGTCGCCAATTCAGGTGGGGGAGCGTGTACCGCCCCGTAAGAAGCTACGTTAAATTCCAGCAGTTCCAGGGGCAACGCGAGTTCAAGTTGCGCTTCAGCGAGTCTCAGACAGCGTATCGATTATTTTCCCGTAGAGGAGCAGGTGGCAGCCAAGACTTTTCAGCCACAAAAGGGCCCTAGACAAAGGGGCAAGGCTGCCTTGAATTAAGGAACACTCCACCCTTTTCCCACCATACTTTTGACTTGCAAAGTCAAGCTTGTAGTCCATTATTTTTAGGGAACTTGTCCCCAACGTTTTTAGCTTTTAGACATATATGATAGTGGTTCATTTGTATGTAGAACACTAAGAGAAAATATCAAGAAAATTGGCACTTGCCTCCCAAAAGCTTGCTTCCGTTTTATTGCTTTCTAGTTGGCTGTTTTAGTGGACTGTTTTAGACGAATTGCTGCTGCACGTTTGAGTGCTGGTTTTGTGTTAGGACTGAGCATCCGAAGGGCTGTGGAAGCCTTCTTTTGCTGTCCCACGAGCCTTCGAAAAATAGGCCCGTGACATAGTTGTCCATAAGCTTCTTAATGTTTATTCATGTGCAACATTGATACCCATTTAAAAAGGAAAAATTATGTTAATTCTTGTTTGCACTTAAATAATAGGCTTATGTCATCGACCGCTCCTTAAAGTTGTCTGCATAATTCACTTAGACACCTTAACTAAGACTTGTACCTATTGAGCACCTAAATTGTTCAAAACATGTACCTATTAAACACAAAATGCTGATATGACAAAAATGTGTTTTGCACTTACCTGAAGCGCGTGAAAAGATTCAAAATAGTGTCTTTTTGAAATTTTTTTTACATTTTTTCTTCTTTTATCGATACTTGGCATTATAATTAACTTAAAAACATTTTTCTTCTTTCATTTACACTTTTTTCAAAAAAGAAAAGGACCCCACTCCCTACCTATCATCTTCTTCATACTTTAGTTTGCAAAACTTTCTTCATTTTAGCTTCAACATTGGTTTTCTTTCTTTTTTATAAAAAAAGGAATATTATTTCTTCCAAATATGAAGAAAAATGAAAATCAACTATGAAGATTCAGATTTGAAAGTTCGTATGATTTATTTCAAATCTCATAAAAATAAGGAACAAATATGAAGAAGAAGAAAGAAGATAAATGATTTTTACCTATAAAAAAAGTTAGCCGATATTTGTTTATCACAATTTCCGAGCAAAGATTTTTAAATTCATATATAAACCCATTAAATTTATCAAAAATGACATTCAAAAATTTGAAAGAATTAATTTTTGAGCTATCAATTTCATTTTGTCATCGATGTAGAAATGAATTATTGCCGGCAACATTTTCTTTCTTCTTTCACTCTTAGTATAAAAATGTATATATATCTTTTTTAAAAGCTAATCTTCAAGTTATTTGAAAAGAATTAGGTTTTGTGATTTGAGAAAGAATGTGTTTTGGGAAGAAGATGAAGATGAAAGGGGGTTGGGTAATAGGTTGACATTTTCATTTTTTTCTTTTTCTTTTAAAAAAAATTAGATATAAAAAGTGTTTGAAATAATTTTAAACAAAATTATTTTTTTTATAATTTTCTGGACCCAATGCCAATGTTATTTTTTAATTAGCCGTTTTGCCACGTTACCGCAAGTGTATCACACACTCTTCATATATTTTGCTGATTATCAAAAAATGCCTAATAGGAACAATTTTTGAATTGGTAAAAGTGTTCAATAGGTACTAGTCTTAGTTGAGATGTTTAAGTGAATTATGCGGACAATTTTAAGGGGCCGCTGATGACTTAAGCCTAAACAATAACTACTAGTAGTAGTATTAAATAATGTCAACATGGATTAAAATGATGGATTCTCTTTTGATCTCCTCCCATTTCAAAGCTACTTAATATGTCCATTAGAATTGGTCTTTATATATCATTTCAATTATGCATTTTTTGAATAATTCTCCTACATACATAAGAATAATATCCAATTGTAAGCTTAGTGCATTTCGTACGTGAAAGCAACTCCGATATGGAGTAATTATAATTATTGTCTATTTTTTTATATATAATTGTAAGAGTTTATGGTAAGATTCTTTACTATTTGCGTTTCTTGAATCATTCTCCATCAACTCTAATTGTGTCTATCCCATTCCTTCGACATCTCTACATGAAAAAGGAGGAGCAGAGGAGGAATATCTTATTCAGCATCATTAAATAAAGAGAAAATACATAAAGTCCTTATTGAACTTAGACCTTATTTTAAAGTAGATACTTAAAGTTTGCGGAAGTCCTATATCCCATTGAACTACTTTCTATCAAACTAAATATGCCATTTTGACCCGCTTCTGTACCTGCTGTGTTTTCACATTTTCAAGGTGCGTGAGTATCTTACAAAACAACCCCAAATCAATATAAAACGGCCATGTGGCATTGTAAATTGAATTCTTTATTTTAGAAGAAGACCCATCTTCCCCAAATTAATTCAAACACCATTGATAGCCATGGAAGCTTGCTACAGTGCCATGACGAGTCAACACTGCAATATCTCTCAAACTTCAATTCACTTTCACAAGATGAGTACTACATTCAGTCAACAACAATCCTCGAATTTCTGACTTTTTTATAAAAATCCATTTTCAGAAAGAGGATACCACAGGCCGATGCTAGCTTCTCCTTCGTCCACTGATAATATTATTCAAAAATTGAAGAAAAACTCAGACAAAACACACAGAAAGCAAAAAAAAAGATAAAGATTGACCTCAAAAATATTTATTGTTCATACTCCACTAGATTCTCTCAAAACAACCTCATTAACCGATACAAATAAATTAGAACTCATTAATATTAATTTTATGTAAGAATTGAAATAGCCCAAAGAGTGAAAATTGCATCAATCTTACTTCACATCACTCAATATCACAATTTTGGGAAGAAAAGATAGAAAAAAAATTGATTAGGAGGAAAGGTTAAAATGTGAGCGGGTCAAGTTAAGAACCCAGCCTTTATAAAAACGGGTAGAAAAATATAAATAATTATATTATTTTATTAGGAGGTGAGAGACACGCGTGGAGAATTGGAGTAGAAATTGCTAAAAATGGCATATTTAGTTTGGTTGAAAATGGTTCAGTGGGGTAATAGGACCCCCGCAAACTTTAACGCTCTGTTTGGATCATTGTTACCCATTGTATTGTATTGTATCGTTACTATACCTACAATGTTTGTTTTGATTGTTACTTAAAATGTATTGTATTGTATTGTTAAATTTCGTTGTTACGTAACAATGAAAACCCTTATTTTATGGAACAACCAATTTGGTGTGTTCCCATTGTTACTTAATTTCTTTTTCCAATTATATCTTTACATAATATTTCAAAATACTTTTTTACCCTTTACCTTATATTATTTAATTCTAGTCAAACCTCCTATCCTAGAATAATTATGGATATTTTAGTAAATTTATAAATTACAATACAATACGATACAATCAAGCCAAACAATTAAAATGTTATTAAACAATAACAAACAATACAATCTAGCCAGACATTGTATCTACCATACAGTACAGTACAATACAATACAATACAATACAATACAATACAATACAATGGGTAACAATGATCCAAACAGAGTGTAAGTGTCTACTTCAAAATAAGGTCTAAGTTTAATGGGGACTTTATGTATTTTCTCTTAAATAAATATATTTTTCTTATTTCAAGAGCGAAAAAAGCATGTCATATAATCAAATTATATATATTATTGACTCCTTAAACTAATATTATAATAAATACACATTCGTATAAAATATATTTGAAATTGTTATTTTTGCATCAAATTACTTTTGACTTGTAAAACATGAAAGCTTTTGATGTTAAGTTTTGATAATTTAACAAACTTAGAGATCTAACAAGGAACCAAATTCTTGTTATTGAGACTGACGACAAGGGAAATGAATGAATAAACTCAGTGTGAGGAATATTTGTGTGTCATCATAAAAGGGGGGGGGGGGGATGTTATATTCTAGGTGTTTTGATGATCCTCACAAATGTAGGGACCCGATCCCTAACTGAGTGCTCTCGTCCAGATTCAAATGGGGTACAGCTGTAAAGTTGTCATGTCAGGCGGTAGGGGAAAAGTGCAGTGTACTGCACCAATAGGAAGAGTGGACGAGATTGTCTGTTTCAGTGGCTCACAAATGCAGGGACCCGGTCCCTGACAGAGTTCTCTCGTCCAGATTTATAATGGTGTACAACTGTAAAGTTGTCCTGTCAATGGGTTGGTGAAGTCGTCAGCGTACTTCACCAATAGAAACGGACGAGGTTGTTTGTCCAATGGACAATAATTCTGAACATTGCAAGGGATCGGGGCCCTGCAAGACTGCGAATGTGAAAAGGACGACAAGACAGCTGTCAGAAAAGCTGCCACCTCTGATGTGGTAGGTGCACGTCCTTTTAGGGAAGCAGGCTCTCAGCCAATGGGTGGTCCCAAGGAGTTTGTGTCCTTTTGATATAGTTTCTTCTCTAAAATACAAACTTAAGATTTGGCAAACAAAAACTTGGATTTTCTCTAAAAATTCATAAGCTTGAAAAGAAGGCCATCTTCAAGGAAGAACACTGCTCAACTCAATAAAGGGACCTGATAGAGTGAAAATGAGTCTTTGTTGTATTTTGAGCTTTGTGTCTTATGTGCTTACATTGTAAATCTACTCCTAAGTTATAAAGGATAGTAGATTGGTTGCTTGTCTAAATATTTAGTTTGATTCGTATTAACTAGAGTTAGTTAGTCGAATAATCTAAGTTTTGGTCAAGTCTTTTTCATCATTATTTTGATGTTGTCTTGGGTAGAGTTACCTAAGAGTGGCAAATACAGGTAGTTGATGTGTGGTGCAGCAGAGTTGTTGCTTGTTTAGCTTTTGTCTTGGAGATCGGAGTTGGTGGCTAGAGTTAGCCTTGGGGGTTCTTACAGTCTAGATCAACTAAGAGTTAGTTGGTTTAGTGGGCAATAAGATTATTGCTTTGGCTCGTTTAAGTAATAGGAGTATTACTTAGTGTGAGATTAGGGTGTTAATCATGTTGTTGTGGTTGTAATATGTGTTTCACTTTTGCTTGAGAAGATTAGTGAAAACATTTGGAAAATCCTGTGTGACATGTCGTTGTTTTACTCCCTTGAGCAAGGAGGTTTCCACGTAAAACTCTTGTGCCTGTTTTACATTGTACTATTTATTTTCTACACCTTAATTCTGTCGAGGGACCTGGTCCTGTGATCACTGGTGGACGCATGCATTCCAACAATTGGTATCAAAGCTTGGGCTCTCTATCTGGTTAACACCAAGAGCATGATTTCTACAAGAAATGGCGACACCACTGAACCTGCAAAGAAGTCAGTCCCCCACAAGACCACCTCTCTTTGACGGTCAGTTCTATAAATAGTGGAATATTCGAATGAAAAACTATCTCATGACTGAGGACATTGAGGTATGGAACATTATTTGTGAATGTTCTTATGTGCCAACTATGGAGGTTAAAGATGAAGAGGTCACAAGAGTCATTCGCAAAACTCGACAACAATATAATGACTATGACAAAAGATTAGTCAGGAAAAACCACAAAGCTAGGAGCTACTGATGTGTGACATCAGTATGAATGAATACGATCTGATCTCATCGTGTGAATCAGCAAAGGAAATCTGTGATCGGCTGAGAACAACATATGAGGATACTGAGGAAACAAAGAAATCTAAGCTAGATATCTTTACTACTCAGTTTGAAAGCTTCACCATAAAAGAAGGTGAATTTATTCATGAAATGCGTACCAGATTCTCTACCATCACCAATGAGCTCATGTTCCTTGAAGAACTTGTCCCTGTGTGCAAGAAAGTCTCTAAGATACGGGAAATTCTTCCCAGATCTTGGACAAATAAATTTGTGTTTGTCAATGAGATAAGGGATCCTGAAGTGGCGACTCTAAATGCACTATTTGAATATTTTCAAGTTCATGAGATGCATAGAAAAAATGAGGATCTCATTCTCAAGGGCAAAGACAAGAGGACATATCTGATTGATGAGGTCGATTAAAAGGAAGAAAATCATGACAAGGCTACCAACTCAAGTGAAGTGTGTTACAAGTGTGATGAACCAAGTCACTACATTGGAAACTGTCTTATGCACAAAGCTGACCACAGGGAATATGTCAAGACTGAAGAAGGTAAAGACAAAGAGAGGGACCAGGTCCGTCAAAAGACAAGCAGAAGAGAAGTTTTTTTCTAGGTAGTGAAGAAGGATATGATTGCATTGGAAAATTCCTCAAGTGATTCAGATGATTCTGAACACTCACAAATGATGCTTCCAAACCAAGGTAAGATGAGGAAGATGCTGATGGAAAGGTAACCCTATCATAGTTCAAGCAAAACTTGAATACATTTTCTACTAGTAAATTGAGAAAGCTAGTTGTTGTACTACTTGATTTGATAAGCGAGCTAAGAACTGAGAATGATCTTGTGAACAATAACCTAGACATCTCTCAAGATGGAAAAATTGTTTTAGTTGTCCAACTATCTGATATTGAAAATCAAATGGTTGTTCTAGAAGATGAAATTATAGAACTGAAGGAAAAGATATAAGGTGCAACTACTATAGTTTTTAAAGGAAAGAACGAGGCCAGCAACTTGCAGCTGGAGCTTGAAAAAACTTGCACACTGCTGAAATGAAGATGACATTGGCTCTAGAAAGAAATCTCGTGTTGGAGAGGGACCTGGTCCTTGTAAAAGAGGAATTGGACAAGTCCCTCAAATGGACCAATTCCTCTAAGATTCTTACAAATCTAATTGGTCAAGGCAACAACAGTAGATGAGGGTTGCGTTGTGAGAAGATAGATTCCTCATACAATCCTCATAGCAAAAATGTTTATGATGCGAATAATATGCTATGTGTGCATTGTGGTCGAGATGGATGTTTACATCCCTACATTATTCAAAATAGGGCAAAACGTCGTGGTGACTCAAAAAATGATAAATTAATTCAATTTTAAAAGAATTTTAAGAATAAATGAATTTGAAAGGAGTCGACACCTAATTTTAGGAAAACTAGAAAACCAATTAAAAAGTGTCTACGAAACCATTAGATTCTAGGTAAGGGTTCAAGTGATTCCGAAGGGAAGGTTTTAAGCATCCTTCGAAATCCACAAATGTGGTTCCCAACTGAATTCATTTTTTCAAATTGGGGAGGCCTTGAAAACCAACAGAGAGATTTTTTCATTGGCCAATTCAATTTGTAAAATAACACCTTAATAAAAACACAAAATAGCTAAAATCAGTCCTAAACAAAATGGGCAACATAATCAATAATAATAACCAAAAGAATAATTGCTATAAATCTAACAAGTAATATTGAAACATAATAATAAGAACAGTAAAATTAACAGCGAATCAAATAAAAAATGGAACAAAGCCACAAATAAGCATAACATTAACATAAACCAATTAAACAATGGCAATATAAGAATAATAGTCCACTGTAATAATTACAACATTCAAAACTTAGCAACAATTGAAAAATAGATAGGAAGTAATATTTCATTAACAACATTTATTAGAAGAAACCCAAAACGATAAGAAAATTAAAAATAAGAAAGGGAGAGAATAATTGATAAGTAATAAGACAAAAACCTCAATAATTAAAGCTAACAATAAAATAAACAAAGTGCAACTTTTAAATATTATGAATGATGACAGTAAGTAAAAACTACCAAAATAACGAGTAAAACAAATAAAAATCAGAAAAATCAACCCAACATAAAATATAAATTGTATTAACAAAACTCTTAAATAAACATGGCCTTAATAAATAAATGGATCAAGTTTACCGGAGAAATTAGGAATCCGGCCAGATCTGGAGATTTATTGAAGTTGCCGGAGCTTGTGTTCGCCAGCGCTGGAGGTCGGAGCTGATATACCTGCAAAACAACAAAATCGTGAAGGGAAAGGGGGAAAAGGAATGACTTGCGAGCTTTTATTTTTTGCTCCGGCTCATCAGAGCTTTGACCTCCTCGAACAGGATCATCAACAGTAGTTTTTCAAACAGAAGATCCTCGAACAGGATCATCAACAGTAGTTTTTCGAACAGAAGCTTCTCGAACAGGATCATCTGGAGAAGCTCTAATAACAGGAACAATAGAAGGAGTTTTTTTAACAGGATCATCAACAACAATTTTACGAACAAAAGCTCCTCGAACAGGATCATCAACATTATTTTTTCGAATAGAAGCTCCTCAAACAGGATCATCTGGAGAAGATGAAGCTTGAACAGATGAAGAAGCTTGAACAGGAATAGTAGAAGGAGCTTTTAAAACATGATCATCAATATGAGCTTTTCGAACAGAAGCTTTTCCAACCCAAGCTTTTCCAACAGAAGTTTCTCCAACCCGAGTTTTTCGAACAGGAGAAGAAGCTCAATCAGCAGCTTCTCGAATTAGGTCATCCGGAGGTAAATCCAAATCCTGATCCGAACCCAAATCTAGAAGATTTGTATCTGGATCTGGATTCTCATATTTCATTGAACGAATCATCTCGACCAAATCCCTCATTGCTTGAATATTGATTAGCTTAGTATGGATCCACCACTTTAAATCCCCGGAGTTAGTCTCATGTCTATCTTTTATTAATGACATTAACAAATCATAACCATAGTGCTGTATCATCAAATCGAAAGTGGTTGAGTCAAAGTATTCTTGAAAGATGCAGGGGTTTTCACATCGACCGTCTTTCCCCGTTACTACTACTCTACACAGTTCGCAAAGCAACGTCATTGCTTCAAAATTTTGAAACCCTTTTGTGGATAAAAAACTGAAAAATTTACAACCTTCTCCCTAAAAATAATTCACCACCTCCTTATTTTTAACCTAATCAAAATTTATATAGGAAATAATTTTACAATAGGCTCAAACTGTGGGCTTGAGATTATGACCCAAAATTGTTGGTTAAATAAAATATATGTGTATATAATAATTATCCTAATTTAATAGTATTTCTAGACGGTGTTAAAATCATCAAAATTGATATTAATAAAAGTAATGAATAAAATGAATATTAAAAAAATGTAATGAATGTAACCCATGACATGTACAATGAAATTTAACAAAAATAATGATTTAATCAAAATGAACAAATATTTGAACGTATTCAACCGACTGTGACAAAAAGTAATGTAATTAAAATTAACTGATAAAAAATTTAAAATTTTGATAATTAAGGATAAATATCGATAAACTTATTTAAAATTATAAAAATGTATTTTGAACTATTGAATAAATAAAACTTAAAAGTTAAGAATTTTGAAAATGTTAGGCCAAAATTGGGTGTCAACAGTTGTCCCTTTCGTTAAATATGATTGATGAAAGAAATCATGGACAAAGAAAATTGACAAACACGATTTTGGCCGAACACATGACCTCCATATAAAAGTGTGGTTGGAATGTGGTGGAAGTCGATCCTGGACTTGCCTCCAAAAGGCTCCACACTGTGTTGCGTCCTTATTGAAGTAGTTCGCACTTGTGGCTCAACTGAGAATGCATCCTCTTGGATGTTCTCAAAAAAATATAGATGAAATTCATTAGTAGAGAGAAAATTACAGGAAAAAAGATAGCATCTCTTAGGATACAACAAATGAAGATGATCCATTGGTAGGATAAAAATGCATGCCCATCAGAAGGACGAATGTAGATGATGATCCATCGATATGATTTTGAATGTATATCCATCAGTAGGACGAATGAAAAAAGATGATCCATCAGTAGAATTTTGAATATATGTCCATCGATAGGACGAATAAAAATTCTTTCAATGCAAGTCTCTTCCGACTTGAACGTGGAATAGATATAGTGCGCATCATTCACCTTCGAATATATGCGACTTAAATACAAATATCTTTCAACGCAAGTTTCCTTCGACTTGAACGTTGAATGGATATGTTGCGCATCCTTCATGTCACGACCCGATTTCTCGAGTCATGATGACACCTACTATACCCTACCAGTAGGTAAGCCAACCCGTAACCCAGAACATCAAGCAATGAGCAAAAGGGCAGAAACTAGCGAAAACAATAATCTAAACAAGGATAACAAAGCGGAAGCAACCCAAAATAAATATATACAGAAATCCCTCCCAGAACCTGGAAGTCACTAGTACAGAGC
>JAJOOR010035221.1:0-19440 GCA_036250505.1 Solanum acaule | reverse complement strand
TGTGTTTTTAAAGTTGTTTTAATGAAGCTTGAATGTTTGGATGTAAATAAGTTTTTAATTCCGCACTATTATCATTATTGAATGCAATGAATGACTATGTGGCTTGTATAAGACCCCTTCGGGGTCGAATATGCCTTGTTACGACTTGGGGGTGCTCCCGGGTCGTGACACCCTCTTGGGATGAACCTCATGTCGACCCACTCCTTAGGCCATCAGTCTAGCAGTCTTGGTTTCGCAACCTCCCTCTCAGGCAAGCGGAAAACAAATGGGTGGTTTTGTATTTACAACTACAAACCTATTAAATTAAACCACAACCACTAGATGAAATCACCATTAAAATACAAATATCCTATCACCAAGCAAGACCCAACAACAATATCAACAAATACTTGCTAAATCACACCCCAAGAATGGGGGGTTTTAGCCACACATCAAGAAATAACAAAATACACCTAAAATGATACTAGAATCAAATGGGTATAAGGAATTAAACCTTGATTTAAGAAAAGGAAGAAGAATGGAGAAGACCCACTTCCAACTTGGGGAAGATGAAATCCTTCTTTCTTCAAGTCTCCCAAAAACCCTCTCCAAACTTGAGAGAAAATATCCCAAAAAGTACTATTCTATTCTGGAAAATTAAAATAAATGTTCGACTCCTAAAAATTAATAACAAGTTTAGTATTTATAGACTTCAGAAAATAGTGTTGGCGGATCTTTCGGTGAGGTTAGTTAGAATAGCCAATTAACTCGGCGATTCACCCTTTGGTGTAGTTCGTCGCCGTCTTGCACTAGCCTTCAGCATCGTCGTGCTCTGTGTCATTGGGTGACTTAGTACTGCTTTGCGGATTTATTCGACGAAACACCGACTGCTCCTTTCATCGCCTTTTTTATCCTTCTCCTTCAAGGCTTTGCGTACTGGAACAAAAGGCGGAGTGCGTCCCTTCGGCGAATCGCCAATCGTGCTTGGCGATGCGCAGGCTTCAGCTTCTTCATTCTTTTCAGCCTCTTTGTTCCTTTTTGCACCTAAGTGTCCATGCTTCCACTAAAACTTCAAATACCTGAAACTTAAGAGTTTTCATCGGATATTGTGAAAAAATAAGCATTTGAGGACACTATTCCTATCAAAATAAAGCCCTAAATGAGTCCAATTTGTGGACTCATTACCTCTCATGTTTGAGGTTAAGCTCTTTCTAACAAAAAACATACTGGAGGCTCTTATGATTTGTGAACACATCAACATGATCACCATAGATATAGTGATGCCATATTTTCAAAGCAAATACAACAGGATCTAACTCGAGATCATAAGTCGGGTAATTCTTCTCGTGAATCTTAAGCTGTCTGGATACATAAGCTATAAATTTGCCATTTTGCATCAATATACAGCCAAGTACGACTCTGGACGTATCATAATACACCACAAAGCCTTAGTACCCTCCGGTAGGGTCAACACTGGGACAGTAGTTAACCTAGTTTTCAATTCCTGGAAGCTTTTCTCAAAAGATTCGGACCATTGAAACTTCCCTGTCATCTGAGTGAACTTTGTCAACGAGGACGAAATAGATGAGAACCCCTCGACAAACCTTCTCGAATCCCATCACCAGAAACAATATGGCCTAAGAATGCCACAGACTCAAGCCAAAACTCACACTTGGAAAATTTAGCATACAACTCTCTATCTTCGAGAGTTTGGAGAACTATTTTGATATCACTAGCATGAACTTCCTCATTCCTCGAATAAATCAGAATGTCATCAATAAACACGATAACAAACATGTCAAGATATGGCTTAAATACTATGTTTATAAGATCCATGAACGTTGCAGGAGCATTAGTCAAGCCAAACGACATAACTAGAAACTTGTAATGACCATAACGTCAATGACTCTAGCATTGAGACACTGCCTATTTAGTCAATTCCAGTTGTGAGTGAGTTTCTAGAGGTCTTTCTAGATGATCTTCCCAGAATCCCTCCTGAGAGAGAAATTGACTTCAGCATATATATTCTTCATGATACTCGACCTATCTCTATAATGCCATATATAATGGCTCTAGCTAAGTTGAAAGAGTTAAAAGAACAGTTGAAAGATCTTCTTGATAAGCGTTTCATTCAACCTAGTGTATCACCTTGGGGCACTCTGGTCTTATTTGTGATGAAGAAAGATGGTTCTGGTAGGATGTGTATTGATTACCGTCAATTGAACAAGGTCACTATCCAAAATAAGTATCCCCTTCTGAGAATCGATGATCTATTTGATCAACTTTAGGGTGCTACTTGTTTTTCTAAGATAGACCTCATATCTGGCTATCATCAGTGGAGAGTAGGGGAAAGTGACATCCCAAAGACAACATTCAGGACTGGGCCTCTCTCCATCCATAAAGTAAGAAGAAGGCAAGACTACGTCATTTAGTTGTTTTTTCTATTTCCATTCTGCCTTCACCATGCCTACCCTGTAAAAAGGATTCTCCAACTGATGATTTTTCTATTTCGGATATGAAGGCTTAGGCTTCCATTTTTGTTCTAGGGTTTCTTTATTCGCCGGGGCGCTCAATTCCTTCCTGTTCCCAAAGTTGAGGTCCTATTCCCAAAGTTGAGGCATTGTAGTGCAGCTCCTGCTAAAGGCTGCTTTGTTTGGAAAGACGTGCTCTTGTTGTTTTCTTGCTACTGTGGCCTCAATACAATTCTGGCTATCCTCTCTCTTCTTTTGCGTGCCTAGAATAACATCAAAGTCCACCATGTCTAGCTCAACTAAGTCAACCATAGTGTCCTTGTGATTGACAGAGATGACACAATCACGATAAACTCTCTTAGCTAAGATGGACTCACCAACAGATGTGGAAACACTAAAGGGCTCAAGAAGAATATCAAATCTCATAGCAATATATGGAGTCATAAAATATAGACTTGCACCTGGATTAAGTAAAGCATATACATCAAAAGTAAAGACTTTGATCATACCAGTGACAACATCTGTTGAATTCTCATGCTCTTGACGACTGGTGATAACATACATACGGTTTGTACCTCCGCATATCCCTAAAGTAGCTCCCCTCTGAGACGCCCTGTCTACCGGAGCCGTTGATGAAGATTGGGGTCTATCGCCCCCATTACCATTTCCATGCATGTTCTTAGGACACTCCTTAGAAAAGTGACTAGTTATCCCAAACTTGTAGCAAAGATCTGTACCAACACGACATTCTCTCATATAGAGCTTACCATAGAATGGGTTACGAGGGAACCCATATGCTACACTGTAATGCGACTGAGAACCTTGGACTCAGAAATTCTGGGAGTTCAAATTCCTGTTATCATTCTTATTCGCATGTGCACTAGCTGGCGATGGAGAAGGTCCAAATGACCTCTGCCGAAAAGAGGATCGGTTCATGTTCCCAGTCTTTTGCTGACTAGACTTATCACTTGTTGTCTTAGCCCTCTTGCTACAGAACTCTTCCATGTCCTTCAACTTGTCTTCCTCAATATGTTGCACATGAACCATAAGTATGGCTATGTCCATGTTTCCTATCAACATAGCCTCCTTACCTTCTTTACTCGATAAGCGGGATATTCCAGACACGAACAAGCTCATTCTGCTCCTCATATTAGCCACCATCTCTGGAGCATAGCGAGATAGTTAGGTGAACTTGAGGTTGTACTCTTGCACACTCATGGATTCTGTTTTATATTAAGAAATTCTCTTACCTTTGCTACCCTCAGCTCACGGGGAAAGAAGCTCCCTAAGAAGGCATCTTCAAACATATCCCAAGTCAATTGCGATGTCCCTTAGACCTTGTTCTTCTTCCACCGATCAAACCATTTTCTAGCAATACCTTTGAGTTGGTAAGCAGCCAACTCCACACGTTTAGCATCAACAACATGCATGACCTCAAACACCTTCCGCAGTTCATCCACAAATCTTTATGGATCCACATTGTGCTTTGACCCAGTGAACTCTAGGGGACTCATTCTCATAAATTCTCAGACCCTGGATGCCTTATTCACACCAACATATGTTGTCACCACTTGAGTCAACATTTGAATTGCATTCCTAAATTCAACATTTATGACATCTCCCTGAGGTGGTTGCACTTATGGTGCATTGGGAACCCCTTGATCTTGAGAGTTAACATTCCTTCTAGCAGGACATCCTCAAGCAGCTCTTTGTGGAGGCATGATCTGAAAGATAAGTGCAAGAGTTAGAAGAAACTTTCATAGAGTTAAACTATATCGCACAAACATGAGTACAATAAAATGAAGTGTTTTCCTAAATGTTGTAGCCTCCTAATTATAGATGTGGCTCACTTCACACTAATAACTAGGACTCTACAGACATGGCTTCATAGACACCCCAGGACTTTTGAACTCTAGACTCTGATATCAAGTTTGTCACGCCCCGAGCCTACATCCTAGACGTAACTGGCACTCGAAAACCTTTGGCCTGGCTACATGACTTACATGACATTAAAAAAATATGTGGAAGCTTAAATAGGTGAAAATTAAACATTTAAGAAAGTGTTAAAATACTGTCTTTGCAAAATACTTAACATGAACCATGAGTTAAACAGAACATCCTGAGAATACAATTGAAAATATTTACTCAATCTGTCTACGAAGCCTCTAATAATGTGAGATGGATGTCGGGACAAGACCCACAACACCTCCTAAAGCTACTAACTAAAATGAAATGGAGTCTCCTGAAAAAAAGAAAAGGCCTTCACCAAATGTTGTCTACGAGTGAAAAATGATCTTAACTGAATACATATATCTGCATCATGAAACGATGCAGATCGAATGATGTCAGCACATTGAATGTACTGGTACGTGAAAAAGTTAGAGTAAACAATAATCTGGCTTTGAAGGACTAAAACAACATAACTTGATTAATACATGAATATGAAGTGAAAAACCATTTAAGCTTTACAATATAATATGCAATGAAAGCAACATGAAAATAATATACTTTACTTGTGGGGAGTTTCTATAACTGACAACCATTACCATGAGCCTAGCAATGATACAATGTTTCATCTCACATTGCCAAACCCTATACTTTTCCAGGGTATATGATGATATCGTGACTATGGATCCATCATATTGTCCTTCTCATAGGCAGTGAGGAGTCGCATGAAGAGTCAATGCTATCATATCCTATGTTGGCTACCTAGTTTTGTGGGACTTCCAAATCATAAGAGACACTAACACAACTCGGTGCTCAATACTACTCCCAACAAAATAGATATAACATTATGCTCAATTCACCCATTACAAGGAATGGACTTCTTATTTGATTGAAATACTTTTCAAACATTAGATATGTTTACATTCATGAAAACATATACTTGTGAACTTATCTTTCAATTCAATATTCAACATAGATACATAAGAATACATTTAGTTAGATAAATAGCATTTGAAAACTCTTAAGTGGTTACTAAATAAAACCTTTGAAATTCCCTCTTAACTTTACCTTGACTTGAAAATGTGAGTTTAAGATCGATGATTAGAATATGCATAAGATCTTTCAATGATTATTGGAGGATTAGATAGTTGATAATAAGAAACGAATGACAACTCAAGTCAAAGGAACAAGTACATAATGAGAACAGAGAAGGAACCATTTACTGGGGGTCTGATTGGGCGCACTGTTGGCACGTCGCACTAGACCCACATTTACTGGGGGGCCTGATTGGGCGCACTGCTAGCGCGTCACTCCAGATCCCCATTTATTGAGGGTCTGATTGGGTGCATTACTGGCGCGTCGCGCTAGGCCTTGTGGTGCCTTGGGGGCGCGATGCCCCACCCCAAACCCAAAATTTGATGAGTTTTATTGTTCGATTCATGGCGTAACCCACTTGGAATTGAATGATTCATTCCCAAACTCATTTAGATTCATAAACCCAATGAAATTCATCGAAAACTCACTCAATTTACACCATGAACTATACTCATTCGCAAAACCCTCACTTTAACAATCCAATGTGACACCATTAATAAAGAACGAAATAAAACCTTAAGATTTCCTCAAGAACCTATACATAATGATTTCATGGATGATTTACTGGAAGAAACACATGTTTGGAATGAGGATGAACATATCCATCACTATGAGAAATCTCACGTACCTTGAAGAACTTCTTGAAATCTCCTACCTTCTCCTCTTTAACTTTTCCCTAACTTGCTTAAACATTTTTAGACTTTAGCGTAAACTGATTTTAATTAGCTCTGACCCCTAATTGGGTGAATAAAACGTGTGGGACTAGTGGGGTTAAGGAAAAGACCAAAATATCCCTCCTTAAAATGAATGAAATGTGTTAACTAGACAAATTGTACTCTAACGGGCATATCCCCCTCAACTGAACTCAGAATTTAGCAAACTCGACGGCATTGTAAAGAGGACTCAAAGATCTTTTATTTGATATCTTATGGGCCACCTAACTAATCTTGTACTGAAAGTTATGGTCGTTTGAAGTTGACCCAAAACTCACAATTGAAGACTAACTTGCACAATTCTCAAATTGGCTATTTCTAATTTAGTTCTTTCTAAAATTAGCCCTTTTTTAAGACCAAGGTGTTACACGCCTTCCCCACATCATTTAATATTAAAATAAGGTAATTTTTATAGGTTTTTGCATCGAAAATTGACTTTATTCATTACTTGTTTATTTTTCTCTTGTTCTATTTTTCTCTAAGTCACGGATTTTATATAATAATAAAGTTTTGGATCTAATTCCTGTCAAGCCATGAAAACAAGGTTAATTTACTATTATTTATTGTCTTCATTTATTCTTTGGATAATTAAAGAGTATTAGTTTGATGATCGAAGAATTTTGTTTCTATTTTTTATACTATTAATTTCCCAGTTAATAGTGTCTATAATCTCTCAGTATGAATCCAAGAGTTTGAGATATATGTGATTTTAATGTTCTTACATCATTTTTTTAGTTTTATAAGTATACTCTAAATTATTTAAAATTTGATTTTGAACTAATCATGGATGTGATTTGCTTTTTCTTATTATATATCTGATTTGTTTATGTGTAGTTCTACATGACTGCATTGTCATCTTATATCCTGCATGTTTTAGATGATACTAATCGACTTAAGACATTCACATAATTCACTTCATTAATTATAAGAAAATTAAAAAAAAATTGATACAATAATGTAAAACATGTAAAAATGTAAAACTCAATTTTACTAACTATATTATCACAACCTTACTTGATTAGGTTTCATCTATTAAACTACTTTTACAATATCATCATTTATTACATTAGCAGATGCATATTTTTCTACATGAGATACCAAGAAACCACTCAAAAGTTCATCATTCATCCAATTTCACATGTCATTTTAAATAAACTTTATTCTCGTAAAAGATCTTTCAAAGGATGCATTACAAACTAGTAGAAGAAACGAAATTTAACTAACCAAAATATTAGGAAAAAATTTAAGTGCTTCTTTGTCTGAAATAATTTTCATGAGGGATCATAAAGTCCAATTAGATTACAAAATCATCACATACATCAATAACGTAAGTCACATGCTGACTTACAATAACATCCTGATGTTTTGGCATTAGACAACATTTTTTATGCTTTTAACTATGAATAAACACTAATTCTTAAAATATGGTAGTGCCATTTAATGAATTTTCTACTATGATAGATGGGAAATCTCACAAAAAGGGAATGGAAGAAAAATGAAGCTAAAAGCATGCAAAAGTGCACCCATGACGGAAGCCTGGATGGATTGTCACATGTTGGATGGGCCGTCATGTCCATCATTAAAGGCTAATAGGGGCACCCCTAAAAAATAGCTTCTAACAATCCACCCGATGAATAATAACATATGTGATGGGCCGATAGGCAAACCATCACTTAGGGCAGTCAAACCAAGCTTCTCACTCACGATCACAAAAATTGCAATGGACCATCACACCTATGATGGGATGTCAAATGAAATGTCAGACAAACTTCGGAGAGCCAGCATTTTTATTAATTTCAAATTTCCTAGAACTATAAATAGTATTTTCTAGGGTTTAGGTTTTATTTTCTTTAGTTTTTAGTGATGAACAATGTACTCTTCCTTGAAAGTTTATTTAGAGATTTTTATTAATCTTGTGTGATGATTTTTTTACTGATACTTGCGTATTTCCATGAGCACTTTCTACTCTGCTTAGTACCTAAAACCTACAAAATAACTCAATTACCTATTAATAAGGTGATTTTCCTCATGCAAAACATCTTTTTTTTTTGTCGTGACATGACTTATTTATAATAATTTTTTAATATATTACAATCACAAGTTACCTCCTATGTAGTGTTTGATTTAATGTAACACCCCGGATTCAAAAGAGGGAAGCTAGCAAAAATTTCAGCAGTTCCAGGTGCCATCCACGTTGGCCAACCACGGCCCATGGGTTGAACCACGGACCGTAGTTGGGTCTGTGGATTGGCCATTCAAAAATTGTCCAGACCATGAACCACGACTGGACCTACGGACCGTAACTGGGTCAACAGTTCGTGGTTCAGGTGCCATTGGTCCACGCAAAACTCTCTGACCACCAACCACGGTCCACCAGGACGGGCCGTGGGTCAGACCACGGTCCGTCGACAGGATCCATCAGTTGGTTGGTCGATAACAGCTGACATTTAATTCAAGGGTAATTGGCTCTTTTCCTAATTAAATAGTCCCTATACTACATCATTTTACCTATGTTTAGGACCCCTATATAAGTCTTTTTACCTCCAAATTCACCCCATTTAATTCATCCTTCCAAATTCACAAAAAATAAAAAACAAATCTCCTCTCAAATATTCTCTCTCTAGAAACTTGAAGAAGAAGAAGAAGGATTCATCTAGGGTTTCAAGATAAGGTTCCAATTCCTCCATTAAAGGATAGAATTTGGATTCAAGGTATGATAGTTTTCATCCATGGAGTTCCCAAACTCCTCTATTTCAAAAGGTAGAATTCCCCAATTGAGTTAGGGTTTCTCTATTTCAAAAGGTAGAATTCCCCAATTGAGTTAGGGTTTTCTTCAATTAGCATGGTTCCTTTCATTATTGATTTAAATGATTGAATTATGATCTTCTAAGCATGAATTGATGTATTGCAATGATTTTATGATGTTTTTCCCATGAACCCATGCAATCCCCATGTTTTCAAGTTATGGACTATATGTTGTGGGATTTTAATCTTCAAGGAAGAGTTTTATGAAATTGAGCATGTATTACTAGTTTTACATGATTTTATGATGAAATTCATATCTAACCCATGTTTTCTAAGAGTTGATGATTGAAAGTGGGTTTTGACCTCAAGGAGGTAAATTACGGACTTATGCACTTTATTATGAAATCTATGCAAATATTTTAAGGGTGCTTTGAGAGTAAAGTACCAATGGTGATGATTATGATGTGTTATTTAAAGGCTTTCTCATGTACACATAAGAGTAAGATGTGAAAGGTTTTCTCACATGGAAAGGATTCTTAGGTTGAAAGGCTTTCTCACCTAATTGAATCAAAAAGTAAGAGTTATCCTACTGAACTAGCTTGGATTGGTTGTCCAAAGGCACCTTCCATGAGTTATGAGATAAGTCAAGACTCAATAACTATTCAGTGGGATTTATGCTTAGCACCAAGTGGATATTGATAGTGAGATGATAGCTTTCCCATAGTATATATCGGGTTTCTAGAAGCAATCTCTTGAGATGGAAGCTCCCCTGTAGTAAAGGTCAGGTTTCTAGTAGAAATCTCACTATCCCTTCACTATGTGCCCCCATAGATTGATTAGCTAGTGGATCCACTTAAGCTAGAAGTTTATGGTCCTTACCTTTGCAAGTAGGACACCCGTTTTTGATGTAGGAGACATCGGGAGATCATGTTATAGCTCACATGGTCTCAATGTCGGTTAAGGTTAATTCCACACAAGTAATAATGAACTAAGGTTACTCAAGGAGTATCACATATGAGTTCAAAGGTTTTAAAGAAGAAAGTTAGCTTGCATTGGCCATGATTTATGACTCATGTTTTATAACTATTTCATATTATGTTTTAGCTTGGTCAATTGCATGTCATGAAATGAAATGTCCTTTATAGCATGTTTTAAATGTTTTATGCATGGCTATCATGCTTGGTACATTGTTTTGTACTAACGCATACTCTTGCCTACATTTTTCCCAAATGTAGGGTCCGTTATTTAGGGTGCTCAGTTTCGTGGCTAGTGGGTAATTTGATTGATTACTAAGCTTTGGTGAGTCCTCATGCTTCGAGGACGGAGTTTATTATTTTCACTTTCTTTCATGTATTTTCTCTTTTGGACATGATGTATGGGCTAGGCCCAATTTCATTCTATTGTATTAGATGGCTATGATGAGGCAAGAGTTTAGACTTCCATTTTTCATTTTATAAAATGTTTTGGACTTGGACTATTGTTTTACTCTTATTGTTCTATTTCTTATGTTATGAGAGTTAAGTGTCTTGTAAGGAGTCCTCCGGGGTTCTATGCGACATGTTACATCTAGGGGGTACCCCTGGGTCATGACAAACTTGGTAATCAAAGCACAAGGCTTAGAATGGTCCGAGGATGTCTCATAAGCCACGTCTAGTAGAGTCTTGTTCATGAGTGTAAAGCACTCCACATTTATGAATGAGAGGCTACAAGATGATTAGGAAACTCCACTTATTTCATTACTCTTAAGTTGTGCGATAGAGTTTAACTCTATAAGGTCTCTCTCCTAATCCTTATCCTATGCTCTTCAGGATATGGCTACCCGAAGAGCTTATGCTAGAAAGAATGTGAGGGAGAATGTGGAACAAGAAGCTCCTCCCCAAGCTCCTCAAGTTTCGGTTGATCCTTTGGCCAAGCATGTGTCTAATGCGGAGTTTAGGGCAGCTTTTCAAATATTTGTTCAAGCCATGATGGCCCAAGCCAATAGGGAGGTTGTGGTTCCCATAAGCTCAAGTGTTAATACGGCAGCTTCAAGAGTGAGGGACTTCACAAGAATGAATCCTCCAGAATTTCATGGTTCTAAGGTTGAGAAAGATCAAGAATTTATTGATGAGGTCTATAAGATTTTGATGATCATGGGAGTTACGCCGGTGGAAAAGGCGGAGTTGGCCGCTTATCAACTAAAAGGTGTGGCTCAAATTTGGTACAATCAACGGAAAGAAGGGAGGCCGGAAGATGCGGGTCCTCTTGATTGGGAGAATTTTAAGGCCTATTTTCTTGATAGGTCATTTCCCCTTGATATGAGGGAAGCTAAGGTGCTTGAGTTCATTAACCTTCGACAAGGGAGTATGAGTGTGAGGGAGTATGCTCTAAAGTTCATTCAATTGTCCAAATATGCTCCAACAATGGTTGCATATTCAAGGGCTAAGATGAGTAAGTTCATTTTGGATGTGTCCTAAATGATGGTTAAAGAGTGTCGAACTGCAATGCTCATTCATGATATGGACATCTCTCGTCTCATGGTACATGCACAACAAATTGAGGAGGAAAAACTCAAGGAAAATTCTAGAGAGGTAAAAAGGGCTAAGACCGGTAATGTTAACTTTTCACATGCAAGGTTAGATGGGCAAGGTCATCCTAGATTTTGGCAACGGTTATCCGGTCAAGGTTCCTCTAATGCTCCTCATAAGTTCAACATAGGATGTCTAACCCTAAGCCTCAATGAGGTAATGGTAGTGGATCTTCATTACCTATATCTAATTACACTAAGTGTGGGAGGAAGCACGATGGTAAGTGCCTAGCCGGCACGGATGGTTGTTATGGTTGTGGTAAAAGTGGTCACAAAATGAGGGATTGCCCAATGCTTACAGCTAGAGGAAGAGAGGGCAAGTAAGCTCCTCCTGGTGGTTCGAAATCCAAGGCTCCTAAATAGAACCGCTTCTATGCACCCAAAACTTGAGGTGAACAAGAGGATTCTCCGAATGTGGTTACCGGTATGCTCAAAGTTTTCCAAATAGATGTATATGCTTTGCTAGATCCCGGTGCTACTTTTTCTTTTTTGACACCATATATGGCTATGAGGTTTTATGTGCTCCCCGATGTGTTGTTAGAACCTTTTTTCGTCTTTACTCCTGTTGGTGATTCTGTGGTAGCTAAGAGGGTCTATAGAAAGTGTCTCATTTCCTTGTCCAATAGAGTTACTCTTATTGACTTGGTAGAGCTTGATGTGTTAGATTTTGATGTTATCTTGGGTATGGATTGGTTGCACTCTTGTTATGCTTCTATTGATTGTAGAACTTGTATAGTCAAGCTCCAGTTCTCAAATGAGCCTATCCTGGAGTGGAAGGGGGGGAATTCTATGCCTAAGGGTCAGTTTGTCTCTTGTCTTAAATCTAGAAAGATTATTTCTAAGGGTTGCATTTACCATGTAGTTAAGGTAAGGGATGAAGATTTTGAAACCCTTTTTTCGAGTCGATCCGCGTTGTTAATGAGTTTCTAGAAGTGTTCCCAGATGATATACCCGGTATTCTCGAGCGGGAAATAGACTTCGGTATTGAACTTCTCCCAGATACACAAGCTATTTTTATTCATCCTTATTGTATGGCTCCGGCAGAACTTAAGGAGTTTAAAGAACAATTGAAAATTTTGTTAGATAACGGCTTCATCCGACCGAGTATATCTCCATGGGGTGCTCCAGTTTTGTTTGTTAGAAATAAAGATGGGTCTCTTCGCATGTGTATTGACTATCGTCAGTTGAACAAGGTTACCATTAAGAATAAGTATCATCTCCCATTGATAGATGATTTATTTGACCAACTTCAAGGGGCAAGTTATTTCTCTAAGATTGATATCCGATTGGGGTATCACCAATTGAGGATAAAGGAAAATGACATTCCGAAGACTATTTTTCGAACTCTGTATGGTCATTATGAGTTTTTAGTAATGTCGTTTGGGTTGACT
The DNA here is from genome assembly GCA_036250505.1 of Solanum acaule. Lineage (NCBI taxonomy): Eukaryota > Viridiplantae > Streptophyta > Magnoliopsida > Solanales > Solanaceae > Solanum > Solanum acaule. The sequence continues at coordinate 6,533 of JAJOOR010035221.1, read as the reverse complement.
AATACTCCGGCGACGTTTATGGTTGATGAATAGGGTTTTTAGACAATACCTCGACATGTTTGTGATCGTGTTCATTGATGATATTTTGATCTACTCAAGAAGTGAGAATGAGCACGTCTTAATTTTGATCCTTTGTCGGCTTCTTTTGAGTAGTGGAGTCTCTTTTACTATTTACTTTAAAGTAATGGCTTAATATGTCATTGCTTACGTATCCTTTTTTGTAGTCTTTCTGTGGACATCATTGCTTATGTATCTCTTAAGTATCTAGGTTGTGTAATGCTTCTGTATCGAAACTCATTCCTGAATCATCGTCTTCGTTGGGGTCTTGAGCAAATTGATCCATTGACGGATTGTATTTGTCACTTCTACTCCCTGAATCCTCGGGATCAGAATTTACTAGTTCTGGTTCTAGGTTTGGGTATTCTTGTATAACTTCTTTAGTCTTTTCGCTGAGTAACTTATAAAGAGAACTTTGTATTAATCTTTCGATCTTTTTTTCTTTTGAGTAGGAATCCTTTAGTCTTTTTGCTTGTCTCCGTTCCTGTTGTGGTTATAGTATTGAAACTTGCTGGCAAAATTTCACACTTTTTGGCAAAGTGTCAGCCATTAACGGATTTGATAAGTCTTTACCCGTTACCGTTTGAACAGGACTAGCTGTACCCTTAGCCAATACAATAGCTCTTTCTACATTCTTTGGGGAATGCACACACCCGTCTTATCCATTTTGGAATGAGATGGAGAACTCTTGTGTTCTTTAGGATTGTCTGGTTTTTGTAATGGTATTGTCTGGTTGATATCAAACTGTAAAATCTTTATTCTTTCTTCTAGGAAATGAACATGTTGGGTCAATTTTTCTTTTTCGAGTCTGTCAATATTTTGATTTTGTCTTCTAAAACCTTCTGTCATTGAAGAACAATGATCACAAAATATGATTTTGCCTGTGTCTTTCTTGATGTTGTATTGTATGAACGGGCCTGTGGTTTGTCTTAACGCTGGGCTTATGAAATAATTTGACCCCAAAGTTCCTCTTGCATAATCTAGGGCTTCATTTAAATCATCGAATCCTTTGAAGAGGGGAGTGGGAAAGTCTTTTATAGAATCTATTACCTCTGTCCATGTCTGAAAAATACATGCTAGTCTTCCTTGAACCACCACATAGAATTTGAACTTTTTATTCTCATTTTTCTCAGTAAAGTAATGGCTTAGTGAATTTAGTACGGAAATAAAATAGTTGTTGTCTCGTGGTATTTTATTGTAAGCTATCCATAGGTTGTTTATTAAACATCTTTAAGGTCTATCTATCTTTGTCTCTGGTTTTACTCGGAAACTTAGGTTAGATGGGGGATAGAATATCAAATTTTGTTTTCCAAAATATAGTCTTTCTATGCTTGGGGTGTTTAGTCTGGCTTCTTCCAATTTGTCTGAGGCTTAAACAAAGTGTTTCTCAACAGAGTTTGTAAATATAAGTCTTTGTCTTTTTGGCTTGTAGCGCTGCTTGAGCTGGAAGCTCTTGCTTTGTCTTTTAATGTACTCATTCTGAAATAAAATAGTTAGTTTGTATAAGCCTGCTAAGTTGATCAGCTAAAAAGTTATATTTTCCTTTTATATGTTCTAAAGTAATATTATATATTGAAGTGGCGTCTAAAAAAATTAACCATCGTCTTTTACTACTACTTTTCCCATCTATTTTTTGGTGAAACTTTACAATGGCCTCGCAATATGTTCATACAAGGATTTCTTTTTTATTGATAATGTATAATTTAAAACTGTTTAGGCCATAAATTACCGCTAGTCTTTCCGCGTCTATACTACTCATATTTCCCTTTTCTTTGTATTTTCCGCTTTGGTAAGCGCAGATTTTCTCATCTTTTTTGTCTTCATACTTGTTTTTCTTTGTTTTTAATATTGCTCCCCATCCTTCTAAACTTCCGTCTGTTTCTATTATTGGATAATATGTTTCTAATGGGAGAGATAGGTCTGATATGTTTTTAACCATTTGTTTTAATTTTTGTACTAATTTTATGTCTTCCGTATTGAAAGTCTTTTGTTCATGCGCTCCTATTTTTTATTAAAGAGGTCTTGCTACTTTTCCTAAACCTTTTATAAAATTTCTTGCATAATTTAAAATTTCTAGAGATTTTTGTAATTCTTTAGTGTTGTCTAATTTGTCTGGCATATCTAAGACCTTTTTGGTTATATCAGACTGTAATTTTATTTTTCCATTTCCAATCTCCACTCCTAAAAATTTTAAGAGATTTTTACATGACTCCATTTTTTTCTTACTAATGATTATTCCATTGTCTACAAATAGTTTAAATATTGTTTGTAAATGTCCTAAGTGTTCTTTAATAGTATTACTAAATACTAAAATATCATCTACGTATATTAAAATAAAAATTTTATAATCTCTAAAAATATTATCCATTTTTCTCTGGAAAATTGGAGGAGCTATTTTTAATCCAAATGGCATTACTAACCATTCGAAGTGTCCTTCTGGGCAAGTAAAGGTAGTCCATTCTATGCTATCTTCATGCATTTTAACTTGCCAATATCCAGATTTACAATCAAATTTGCTAAAAAATTTCTTCCTTGTATTCGATTTATTAATTCTGTTTTATCTGGTAGTTTATAACCATCCATCCTGGTATTGTCATTAAGTCTCTTATAATTTATTACCATTCTAGCCTTTCCTCTTATTATTTCGCTATGACTTCTTACCATGAATGTTTATGATCTATGTCTGGAAGTTGATCTTCTTTTTACACCTAATTTTAATAACTCATTTATCTGATCTTCGAATTCTTTCAGGTCTTCATTCGTAGATTCTATAGATGCAGTTTTGACTGTGTATTTTGGGTTAATGATGTCTATTCTGCAAGTTATATGACTGGCTTCCCAATGCTTCAGGGGTCTTTCTCCAATTATTTCTAAAATAGAGATTACTTATTCTAGATCTTTCTGATTTTTTATCACTCCTATATGCTGCAAACTTCTTTGGAAATTGTAAAGTTATGTATTTATTTCTATTAAGTTATAACTTTTTTCTATATCTTGTGTATCTGAAAAACTCAATTCTAATAATTCAATTTTTTCTTTCTCATTTGTTATATGTATTTTAGCACAATTGCAATCTTCTCCTTTGTCGCATTTTGTTTTAGGTTTATTAGTATCTATGAGATACCTAGATTTTGTTGGGACTGATTCTGTTGTTATTGCGGTATGGGTAATGTTTATAGAGAAGATTACTCCATCTCTAGTAAGAAGACAGCTTCCATTATTATGTAATAAAAAATCTAATACTAAAATAAAGTCTACTCTATTATTTAAATCTCTTACCCAGATCTTTTCTAAGTTATAGGTGGGTTTATAAAAGTCTGCACATGTGTTTAGAAAACTTAGTTTTGCATTACTGACGTAATGCTTATATATGTTAGAAGATCCATCCATTTGCATGGTGCTTTGAGGTTCTGGAAAGTCTTTATTATTTCTGGAGGCAAAATGCATCTATTTATTATGTTTTTTGTACATCCTGAATCTACTAGAGCTAGGGTTTCTATCTCGTAGTCGTGAATCTTTATTCTGGTTAAAATCTTTATGGTATTTATTTTCTTATCTTCGTTACAAATTAATCCTTCGAACGACCTGTAGTCTTCTTTTTCATTTAGAAGTTCTATTTCTGATTCTATTGTTTTATGATTAATGTGGCTGGTTTCTTCCTCTAGTGCTATACCTTTGCCCTTTTCTAGTTTACTTACTCTTTCTTCTAAATTATCGATTATATCTTCTAAAGATTTTAACGTTTTTTCTTTTGTGATTACTTTCTCATCTATGATCTTAATGTTAAATATTTTGTCAATGCACTTAATGCAATCTTGTATATAGCAATTCATGCATTTGGCTTTTTTGTCTTTACTTGGGTATCCTGTGCAATTAAAACACCGTTGGCTATCTAACCCTTTCCCTTTGCAAAATTGGTGATCACATTGTATGTTAACAAAGGTATAATATTTTACATTTAGGTCTATTTTTTCTAATCCTATTTCGTTTATTAAAGTTTCTTCTTCTGAATCTGATGAGTCTTGTCTTCCTTCTAAGGCATCTATGCTTATTATCGAATATATACTTTCATTATCTGACATATATTCGTCTACATTTATCAGGGTCTCTTGGAAGTCTTCTATAAGTTGGGCATTTCGTGTTCTAATGTTATTTCTTTATGGACAAGTATTAGCTAGATGTTCTTCACTTCCGTATATAAAACAAGCTAGTCTATTTTTATAAATACTGTTATTATTATGTTTGCATACATGTCTATCTTTATTTAAGTAGGGCTTCCTTGCCGTCCTTTTTTCTAGGTTTGTATTCTTGGGTATTTTGATATGTTTTTCTGTATTTCCTTTGTGGTTTATTCTGATCATAACTTTGTGTTGTGTATATATTCTTACAAAAAACAGTCTCGTTCTGTTTTAATAGTTTTTGTATATTCGTATATTTCTCCTGTAGTATTTCCATAACATGCTGTATTTTATGTCCTATGGACCAGTTTGCGATTGGATTTTGCATTACTCCCTCTCTTTTGTTCTATCTTTCTTGTATTTCTCTTCCTAAGGCTCCAGGGAGTCTGTTAAAAAGCTTTTTTCCTAAACTTTGGTCAAATGCATTACCACTTATGGCGCAATAGTAGAAGTAGTCTTTTAAAAAAAAAATTATATGGCTCCAATTAATTATGCTAAGTTGTTCTATTTTTTTAGCGCATTCTTTTGCAATACTACTAATCCGCTATTTGGGTCTTCTCCCGTTATTAAGCTATGTATTTTATTAGTAAAATTATAAGGCTTTGGTCCCATGTTTACTAGTTCTTGGAATTTTTTAGGGTAAACTACTTTGTATGCTTCCCATACTCCTTAATTGATTCTCCTAGAAAAGTCTTCATATATCTATACATAGTTTCTACACCTGTTTCACTATATTGGTGTATATAGTCTCCTACTACTACTCCTTTCCATACATCTATTACTGAATTCCATAATTGAGGGTAATGAGCTGCTATATTTAGTATGTTTCCTCTATCTCCGCCATCTTGGAGTTTGATAGGAGCTTCTATTGGCATTCTTATTCCTATGGGTCTAATCATTTCTAGTTCGGTTGCCGGATCTTGTCTAAAGACTCGATGTCATGGTAAGTTACCTATAGTATATTGTACTGGTGGTACTGGGGTTGTCTTTTGGAAGGGGCTTGTACTTGTAGAAGCGGTTTCCATAAATTCTTTTAAACTACGTGTTGTCTCGTCATCGCTTTCTTCTTGTGTATCTTCTTCCTGTCTATACCCATAATTGTTTGTTCTAAATTTACATTCTTTAAAGTGTTGTTCTACTGTAGAAAATTTGATTCCTCCTAGTTTACAGCCTTTACATTTAAATAATGTTGTTTTATGTAATTCGTGTATCTCTTTGGCCATTGCCATTGATATATCTACTTCATAATCTTCTTCTTTTATAATTTGAATATTCATTCCTTCCTTATTTATGGTTGTTTCGTTGTCATCTAAATCTTTATCTATTTCTTTTTGGTTTGTATATTTGTAGTCGGTGAATCTGATTGAGGTCTGTCCTTTATTATTAGTAAATGTAAGGAGGTCATTAGGTCTTAATACTTCCTTTTTACAGAATCTTTCTAAATTTCATTCTCTACCTGCATATTCTTCTGAGTATATTTTTAAAGGTTTCATTAATTGTATCCCTTTATTTCCCATTAATCCTACTGCATCGTCTATTTTAATTTTGAACTTTAAACTGCTATTTGTGGCTAATTTTCCAATAAAGCCAACACATTCTAGCAGATCATTTCCACAGTTCATTTCTTCATAACCTTTAGTCTGAATTCCTTTTTTTACATATTTTCCAAATTCATTTGAATTTATCATGAAGTCTGGACTGCAGTAAAAAATTCCTCCATTATTGGTCATATCTACTTCTGTTAAACCTATTATAGATCTTTTTGATTCTGACCATCTATTATCATATAAAGTAATTAATACTTTAGTACCTTGATTTTTTGTAGTTAATCCTTTAAGTCCAATTACTATCAATCCCATATGCATGAGATTCATTCGTGTTTTTTGTATTTCTTTCATAGATTCTTTGCTAATTAAACTTATATATTTTCACTATCGTTTTCTGATACGCACAATTGTTCTTCTCTATAATGTTTGTATAAGTGTGCTGTTGAAGAAAATAGTCTTGTTAAATTATACAGTACTTGTGGATTAACAGTCTTAATTTATTTTGTTGGAAAATTTCTATATCTTTGTCTACATCTATTATTTCAACTAATTGTTGGCTGCAACTGTGTAACGACCCAGAAAATGATAGAGTAAAACTAGAGCCTCACATGTGAGTTTGGAGTCGAGAACCTAATGAAATGATTATATTTGGTTTTGACCCAAAAAGTTCTTAAAAATGTTCTTCGGAAGTTACCGAAAACTTGTTTAGCTACTTATAAAAAGATCCGTTTCGTTTTTCGAAAATCCGACT